>SZYD01000680.1:0-205177 GCA_009363875.1 Mikania micrantha
ATCCTTGTGTGATGTCATCATGTTGTCACTATAAAAAGAATATCTAACAAAATAACTGAAACAAACTCAATCTAAATACTGAAATTGTATAACTATTGAAGAATAATTTTTCAGAAGTAATCTAGCCTTCAACAAATATAAATCTCCTAAAAAAGTTGTTTCTATTACCTCAAGGAAAAGAATATTGATCCAGGATGAGAAGGAAGAAACGATCATAAAGCTATGATAATGGAAAAAAAAAAAAAAAAAAAAAAAAAACTAACTTAGGTGATGAACTTTCATTGATTATCCAATTTTCAACCTGAATTTTGTAAGAAATATACACATTCTTCTTGGTGTTTTATCTGAAAATTATCATACAATCATTCCAGATTATCCAATGCAAAATGAAAAATAGGTTTTTATACTTTTTAAAGAGGAGGGAAAACCGGTTTTTTATTTGAACCAGTTTCGATTCCAAATTGGTTTTAGTTCTGGTCAACAAAGCCAACACTCGGTTCTAGTTAGGTTCAGGTTTTGGCGGGGTGAAGGTGAAACTGGTTTCGATTCCATTTTCTTTTAGAAATCGGAACCGCATATACCAGTTGGTCGGTTTGGGACCGGTTCCAGACTTCCAGAACCGATTTTTTTGCCAATATCTAGCGTTTGCTATGGATTAGGTGTAATCATGGGTCACAAACTGGAGCAGATCCAAATCAAGAAGCCTATATAATTGAACCTTAGGACCGAACCGGGTACGAGGTTTTTAGTTAGTCAATTTAACGGTTTGAACTTTGAACTGACATTATCCATGAAAATGGGTTGTATATGATGGGCTTACCATGAAAACTTAGCTAATTGGCTTCTATTTTTTAAGCATAACTATTAACCAGGCTTCTAATTTTTTAGAAGAAAGCCGAATATAAATTAATCTTTAAATTTGTAACTTGTAAGATACGCTTTGAGCTAGAGGTGGGCAAACCGGGTTTTTTTAACCGGTTTCGGAATCGTTTTCGGTTCCAAATGGTTCCAGTTCTAGTCAATAACTGGTTCCAGTTTCGGTTTTTGACTGGTTTCAAAAGGTTTTGGCCGGTTTCCGTTCGGGTTTGGCCGGTTAAGGTGTAACCGGTTCCGTTTTACATTTCGGTTCCGATTTCTCTGATAGTCCGGAACTACCTGTACCTAACGGTTTGGGTTGTCGGTTTCGGGTTTTTTGCCCACCTCTACTTTGAGCCTTTGAGTCATTGAGTGAACTCCAATCACGACCCAGATCTGCTGAGGGCTGAGGCCAAACTTCAGGCCCATCAAAATAAAAATCCATTATAGTTCTTTTAAACTACAATGTATACATGTAATAAACCCAACAGGCCAACAACAAAAGCACGCAATTTTTTTTTTGAACGGCGAATGTCTCAATCGTGTGAACCCACTTTTTCCAGGCCATGTCACCAAGGTTTAGTTACCTGGACCTCCCATGATCACAACAACCATCCCAGGAGGAAACCCTACTGTGAAAACCCCTGACCCCCCACAGAACCCTTTTTCGCTGCGGGAGGGATTTGAACCCAAGACCTCCCATTTGGAAGAATCTTGGGGTATTTGGTATCCAAAGCACGCAATTGATATATAAATCTAGAGGTGGGCAAACCGTTTTTTTTTTAACCGGTTCCGGTTTCGGTTCTATTTTTTGCCGGTTCCAACCGGTTTTTGGCCGGTTCCGGTTCGGGTTTGGCCGGGTTAAGGTGGAAACGGTTCCGTTCCGATTTCTCTGAGAATCCGGAACCGCCCGTACCCACCTGTTCAATTACAACCAGTTCGGTTCGTTCCGGTTCCGGTTCCAAAACCGGGTTTTTTGCCCACCTCTTTATAAATCATATACTTAAATTACCTCATTCTCTTTCTTGCTCGCAATGTAACATGATACATTCGACGTCTGACTAATCTAAAATAAAAACTAAAAATAATGTGTTTAACAATATTATCTACCACCTGATAATGGTAATGCTTAAATTAATTTTAAGTGATTAATCTTCAAATTGGTTTTTTATTAACAATTACCCTAGATGATGGTTATGTTACCGCCATATGTAACTTGTTTTTCAAATTAGTCTCTTAGGCCACTCGGAGTGGGGGGTTGGGAAGAGGCCAGGGAAGCAATTGTTTTCCATCACCAAACCGGGGCCGGCCGGGAACACCGCGCCCCCGGTTTCGGCTAGGGGAAAAACGGGGAGAGGAAGCCGAATGTTGCCGAGCGTGGGAGAAACCATTTGAGAGTGGAAAAGTGGGAAAAGTGGGAAAAAATGTGGGGAAAAGTGGGAAAAATTAGAACGACACCATGCAAAATGGGGAAAAGTGATGTGGCGCTGATGTGTGCAATGGGGAAAAGTGGGACGACTTCGAGTGGCCTTAATTATTCTGTTAAAACACATTTACCACCGTATGTACTTGTTTTTTTAAGGGTCAGTTACATATATCTCCTTACTAAAACCATTTATTACATATTTACCCAATCATAAAACTAAATTACTATTTCCTCCTTCTAAACCAAATATATTACATATTTATCCATTTCATTAAAAAACAATTATGTATTTCCTATTTTACCCTTAATGAACTAACTAAAAACAATTTTACATATTTCTCCTTACTAGAGGACAATTTTGGAACATCG
Source organism: Mikania micrantha (assembly GCA_009363875.1). Classification (NCBI taxonomy): domain Eukaryota; kingdom Viridiplantae; phylum Streptophyta; class Magnoliopsida; order Asterales; family Asteraceae; genus Mikania; species Mikania micrantha. The sequence continues at coordinate 2,651 of SZYD01000680.1, forward strand.
GGATATTTGTAATTTTAGTTTAACATTGGGTATATATGTAATTTGATGTTTAATAAGGGGATATATGATATTATCCTTTTTTTTAAATAGTGTATGTTTGTGATTTCATTTGAAATTAACTTATTAACTTATTGGCTTTATCAATAAGTTAATAAATTAAAAAAAATGTTTGGTAATATTAAAAGACTTTTGTTTTAACTTTTTAATAAGGTTAAAAAGTTATAATTTGTTTTAAAATGTTTTTTACTTTTGATGGAACAAGTTAAAAACTAATCCAAAAACTTCTTTATAAGCTAATCCAAATAACTTATTGACTATTCATATATCAAAAGCTATTCAAACACTTTTTTAATCACTTAATTTTAAAAGTTATAAGTTAATAAACAATTTTAATAAAAAGTCATTTTAAAATTAAATAAACAATACCAAACATGCTAATTATTCTCTTAAAACACAATTAATCTAGAGGAATGAAAATGAATTACCTCTCCACCCACTACTACTCTAGTCAACACGAGTATATACACTCGAAGAAAAAAAAGTGTTCTTAATAGATTACAGTAGCTTCTAGAATGTATATTAATAACTTAGTTAATTCTTTTACTCATCTATTGTATGTATTGTGTATCTATATATTCAGTTTCATGATCCCTTATTTGGATCATGAGTGAAAGTTATTATCACATGGTATCATAGAGCCATTCGCTCCCCCTACCCCTCCCTTCATCTTCTCCAAAGCTGACCACCTTCCATCCTCTCCAACCTTCTTCCTCCATCCTTCACATGCTTCATATCAAGCTTACCTCTACAAACTTTCCCCTTTGGAAGAACCAGATGATTCCTATACTCTCCTTTCAAAAACTATTATCTCATGTTGATGGTTCTTCCTCCCCTCCTTGGGCGACACCTCCATTGATGGAAAAATTGTTCCCAACCCTCTATATGCTTACTGGCTCGCAGATGATCAGAAAACCATTCTTATCATTCATGCTTCTCTATCGGAGGAAGCCGTGGCAGAAGTGTTGGGCCTCTCTTCCGCACAACAAATCTGGAAGCTTTGCATTTTGCATATAGCAACACCTCAAATGAAAAAGTGCAAAACCTATTTGATCACCTTCAGTCTCTCACCAAAGACTCTTCCTCCATTACTGAGTTTGGTCGCAAGTTCAAACTCATTTGTGATCAACTCGCGACTGTTGGCAAACCGGTAGTGGAAGACGACAAAACTCGCTATTTTTTACGTGGCTTAGGTACTGCCTTTGAGTCCTTCTCCACATCTATTCGTGCCTCCAGAACCTCTCTACCGTTTCGTGATTTGTTGGAACAAGCTGAGTCTCATGAATTATTGATGAAATCCCTTCCAGGTTTCGTTTCCTCCACGCCGCGTGTTGCCTTCTCGGCTCAAAATGTGCGTGCCCATGCTGGTTCCCGTGGCCGTGGTGGTCTCTCCAGCCTCTCCTCCTACTCCGGTCGTGGTCATGGCCGTCGCCCGCCACACTGCCAGCTTTGTCGCACAAATGGTCAATTTGCCAATCTATGTCCCAAACTCTCTTCTTTTGCTGCCAACCATACTACTATTGATGAGAACCTCTCCAAAGCATTTCATGTCAGTTGCTCTATTCCCTCCTCGGCTCCTGATTGGTATGTCAACTCTGGAACAACGGATCACATGTATGCCTCTCCAAGTTCGGTTCATCATGCCACACCCTTCTCAGGTGATACAAAAGTAACTTTTGGTAATGGTAATCAACTTCCTGTTACCCATATTGGACACACCATTGTAATTCCAAATATTCATCTCAAAGATATATTAATTATTCCTAACATTACTAATAATTTATTATCTTAATTTGAGCAAACTTGGAACTGATAATAATTTGGATGTGTTGTTTTCGCATCCCAACTTTTTCATTCAGGATCGGAGCATGAGGCAAGTTCTAGCTCAAGGAAAATGTGAAAATGGCCTCTATGTTCTCCACACCGGTACCAAAGCCTTGTGTTCATCGAGTTCTTCGTTGCGAGCTTCTTTGGAACTTAGGCATTCACGTTTGGGCCATGTATCTTTTGACACACTTTTAAAATTAAATAAACATGGTCATATTTTTGTTACATCAGTTCTGCCTAAACCAACTATTTGTGAATCGTGTGTTATCTCAAAAGCCCATCGTTTACCGTTTATGTTAAATGACAAAAGTGCTCTACACCCGTTGGATTTAATCCATTGTGACTTATGGGGACCATCACCTATTGTGTACGTTGATAACTTCAAATATTATGTCATATTTATAGATGATTTTTCGCGTTTCACTTCGTTTATCCACTGAAAGCCAAATCATATTTCCACATTATTTTTGTATCATCTATTAATTTTGTCCACAATCAATTTTCAAGAACAATAAAAATATTCCAAAGTGATGGTGGCACAGAATTTGTCCATCATCATGTAAAATCCATTCTCACTTATCATGGCATTTTCCATGCTTTTTAACAGCCATGTTCTGCCCCGTTTTTGGGTGGATGCATTTAGCTCGGCCACCTATATCATTAACCGTCTCCCAATGGCAACCTTGAATGATCGTTCGCCATTTGAGTTACTCTTAAAAACCACTCCAAACTATGACCCCTTTCGTGTCTTTGGATGTCGTGTCTTTCCCTATCTCCATGACTATTCCCCACACAAACTAGCCCCTCGCATCCTGCCATGCATCTTCATTGGATACTCCTCACAACACAAGGGGTATAAATTTCATGATCCTTTGACATATCGCATCTACATCACCCGTCATGCTCATTTTGATGAATCCTCCTTTCTTTTCAAAGATAATTCCTCCACTTCCAACATATACTCTCTTCCCATCCACACCTTTACTCACCCTACATTTCATAAGATTCCAAATACCATTTCCCAGCCCACTATGCCCACATCCCCTTTAGCCAAACCAGCCTACAACACCTCTATACCATTCTGTTGTGATTTATCACCCCAGCCCACTCCAGACTCCGTTGCTACCCCTGTTCCATCTACTCCTCTCACCCCTACCAGCTCATCTCCTATTCCCCCATCACCGGCTCCTCTGTCACCTCTTCCACAACTACCCCTACCCCATCACACTCCACTCCTCTTCATGTGACTCAACAACCCTCACATAAAACAATTCCCATCCCTAACCCAATCCCTCCCTTACCCATCCCCTCGCATCCCATGATTACACGGGCAAAGGCCGACATCTTTAAACCTAAGCACCAAACAAATCTTGCCCACACCTCTTCACATAATTGTTATCAGCCCTTTTTGCCTAGAGTGTTCCAAAAGGTATTAAAACAGCTTTAAAACACCCACACTGGATTGATGCTATGACTCAGGAATTGACGGCTCTTCATAAAAACAATACATGGACTCTTGTTCCTCGTCCAAAAAATCAATGTTTTGGGTCTAAGTGATTGTTTAGCACCAAGTATCGGGCGAATGGATCTGTTGACCATTATAAGGCTCGTCTTGTTGCTCAGGGCTTCAGTCAGGTTCCTGGTCTTGATTTTTTACACCTTTAGTACAATTGTTAAAAAGTTGCCACCATTCGGACCATGTTATCCCTTGCGGTTATTAATTCGTGGCCTCTACATCAACTAGATGTCAAGAATGCCTTTCTTCATGGTCATCTTAATGAACTCGTTTTCATGGAACAGCCCCCGGGTTTCATCAACTCTCGATTTCCAAATCATGTGTGTCGTCTCAATAAAGACTTATATGGACTCAAGGAAGCACCTTGTGCTTGGTTCCATATATTGAGCACATTTCTTCTAACCAATGGTTTTTATTGCAGCAAGGCTGACACCTCTTTGTTTGTGTTCAAACGTGAGGCTTGTATTATGTACCTACTTGTCTATGTGGATGACTTGATACTTACAGGAAATCAACCAAAGCTCATCAGCAACTTCATCAAACAGTTAAACAATGAGTTTGCCATAAAATATTAATTTCTTGGCCTTGAAGTTGCTTACAATCAGGACGGATTATTCATAAGTCAATCCAAATATGTGTATGACATTCCCAACGTGCAAACCTTGTCAATGCTAAACCTGCTCACAATACTTTTTCAGCCAATGCATGCCTTGTGGCTGATGGGAATGCTTTTGCTAATCCTACCTTATATCGTTCTCTTGTTGGGGTACTCTAGTATCTTACTATCACTAGACCGGATATCTCCTATGTTGTTAACCAAGTTAGTTTGTTTCTTCATGCACCTACAGATCTGCATTATCAACATGTGAAACGTATAATCCGTTATATAAAAGGTATCGTTGCCTATGGTCTTACGTTTTCAAAACAAGGTTCTCCATAAATCCTTGGTTATTCGGATGCAGACTGGCCACGTTGCCTTGATACACGACGCTCCACTTATGGCTACTCTATTTTTCTCGGTGGCAATCTTGTCTCTTGGAGTGCGAAGAAACAACCGACTGTTTCTCGCTCTAGTTGCGAATATGAGTATCATGCTATGGCGAATATTGCTGCTGAAATTATTTGGATAACGCACTTATTACGTGAATTTCATGCTTTACCTATTGCTCAACCCACGTTACTGTGTGATAATAAGAGCTCCTTGTTTCTCACACAAAATCTCGTCTCTCACAAGCAAGTTAGGCACATTAACCTTGACTATCATTTCATTCGCGAGCTTGTGTCTGCTGGCAAACTCCACACTCGCTACGTTTCCTATAAACTTCAAGTTGCGGACATTTTTACAAAGAGTCTTCCTCATCCTCAATTTTAGTTCTTCCGATCCAAGCTTCACATTGATCCCCCTCCTTTCGCTTGAGGGGGGATAATAGATTACAGTAGCTTCTAGAATGTATATTAGTAGCTTAGTTAATTCCTTTACTCAATTATTGTATGTATTGTGTATCTATATATTCAGTTTCATGATCCCTCATTTGGATCATGAGTGAAAGTTATTATCACATTTCTAATACGTTAGGTTTTTTCCGATGATATAAAGTCGTCGGTATAGATGAGCTTTCATGGCAACAAGCTGTCAGCATAGGACGTCCCATCTGTTTTTTACTTTTTTCTACCTTATCCAAATGACTGGCCTTCGGCACAGAGAACACCCAGCAACCATCCCACTTACGCGCGATTCCCTTTTGGTTTTAGATTACATAAAGTCGTCGTTACAGACGAGCTTCCACGACGACAGGTCGTCGGCATAAGGTGTCCCATCTGTTTTTACTTTTTGCTACCTTATCTAGACAATAGGTCGTCAGCATAGGGAACACCCAAAAACCATCCCACTTACACGCGATTTACTTTTGGTTTCCTGCTATTACGAAAACCTATGCCGATGACGTGTCGTTGGTTTAGGTTATTTTTATATATTTATTTTTTCTTTCTTTGTTTTTTCTTTTATCTGGTTATTAATTTAAATGATTTAAAAAGTACTAGTTTCCTAGTAGTGATGACCTGTCGTTGGGAAAAAAAGCCCCATCTTTTTTTAATTATTTAATACACTCGACTTAATTGAATGACACCGTTTTGTGGTCCCTTGTGCCGACTACATGCCGTCGGGACAGGTCTAAAAGTCTTAAAATACGACCTGCAGCTCCAAAACACCATTTTTCCCAAATTTTCTTCTCTTAAGTTGAAGAAACAATCCACACCCTTTGCATCAAGCCTTTTCGGCATCGTTCGACATTTCACACAAGTCAACATGTTGAAAAAGCTTTTTGTCTCTCCTGGTACATTTGGTTATCAAAACACTTGATTTGTTTAAGAAAGAAGCACCAACAACAACCAACTTTGATCCCTTTTTGAGCTTGTCATTGATAATTCTCAATAATTGAGTTGTGGATACTGTCGAGAGTATTTTGAGTCTTATTTTAGTATTAGAGAGGTAGAAAAATTGTGAAATCAAACCACAAATAACCACCACCTATTTGGCTATTTATACTAACTTATACACCACCTATTTATACTAACTGAAGAGGGTAAAAATGATTCAAAAAGAGGAGGGGTTAACCGGTCACAATGGCTAGTTCTTCAATGAATTTTTTGTTAAACAAGTGCATTTCTTGAAAAGAATTAGAAATCTAGGTGGGTCAACGGATGCATTTGAAATATGGGTGGTCTGCTGCTCTCACAAGCAGAGTTCAGCTTTGGGTTGTGTGTCCACTATTACTACCGGCGGATCCTAGCCAAATGATTGGAAGTCCGCATATGGCACCGGTAGTTTATTACTGAAAAGCTTCACGTGAACCTGTATATTGTTTCTGAAATTGATTGCACATGGGCTTTTTCATTCACGTGAAGTTGCATGAAGTTACATAATAATTATTTCCTGCATATCGTTCTCCTTATAACAACTTCGTTTCTTAAGATTTGCTCTCACTTTCAATTTCACAAAACATCTCACTTTCAAAGACTTCAATATCACTAGTCATCTCATTTTTTAAGTTTTTTACCAAGTTTTCATTTATACAATATAAGTTTAAGAATAGGTTCAGGTCCAGTTATGAGTGATGTTTTGTTTCTAAAACATAGTCATCGTGCTATTCATTTGTTTAGTTACAATGATTATGCGGATAAAGATCCGTTAAATGTTAGGCGTGGTGACCAGAGATTTTGACATCACATAAAAAACCATCTTATTCATCCGACGGTGAAAAATATAGTAAACGATACTGGTTTTGGTGTCCTTATTAATTGTGAATATAGTAAGGTTGGTCATGCTTTGATAAGTGCCTTGGTTGAAAGATGGTGCACGTAAACACTTACATTTCACTTGAAAAGGTTTCTGTTACATCTTCAGGAGGTGGTTTTAGAGTGAAAAATATATTACCTTGTTTATTTAACATTTTCTAATTATTAATGAAAAATGAATCACATATTAAATTTTTTTCATATGCTACTTAGAAATATGGGACTGGTTATTCACACACTCAACTTTTTTATTTTAACACCCCCACCCACAAATTCCGCAAATTAGAAACATAGGTCTATACGCCTCGTATAGAAGTCCAATCATTAGCACTGACAAATTCTGACACTCAATTTTCTGTTTTTTTGAACACCCCTACTTTTATATGTGAATTCACTAAGGGGTCTTTTTTTACTCGTCCTGGGCACCCGCAATTCTCAAGTCGTCCCTGACTAGCCCATTATAAAAATTTATATTATTAATTTAAATAGCATATTAACATAATACTTGAAGTTATATTTGCGTAATCGAATTGCTTATGAGAATATAAACGATAATTGTATTTGTTTTATATAGAAAGAGTTACTAAAGAACGTCTCCTTATACGCTGTTTTGAATATATATATATATATATATATATATATAATAAAATCACGTGGTGAACAACTTTAAATATATTGTATTTTCATTATGTCTTTATATATGAAATTTAGTTTGATTGTCGTCTTTTAACATGACTCGACCCGATCCACCTCAACCCAACTTGAACCCCACCAAACCTAAAAAATTTCCTCCCCTATGAAAAAAATTTTGGGTCTACCACTTAATATTACCATGCAACTAAAATGTAAGAAGGCCCCTAGAAAGTGAGAAGGCTGCACGTACATGATTCCTGGTGAGCGGCGCCCCTTGGAATATTCAACTACTCCTTGAATCCACTACTCCCATGCTTAGAATCCGCTACTCCCTAGTGCGGATATGGTTAAATCCATTGCTCTCAAATGCGGAACAAACTCCGGCCGGTGGTTAATTAGCTAAACTTCGGTGTAATTAACTGAATCCGCCAGTGCCATATGCGGACTTCCAATCATTTGGCTAGGATCCGCCGGTAGTAATAGCGGACACACAATCCCAAGCTGAACTCCGCTTGTGAGAGCAGCGGACCACCCATATTCCAAATGCATCCGTTGACCCACCCAGATTCCTAATTCTTTTCAAGAAATGCACTTGTTTGACAAAAAATTCGTTCTTCAATAGCTAGATATTTACAAAACAAAAACCTGTTAAAAAAATTAATCCAAAAAACCGGTTCTTCTTTAACATGTTTGTAACCGGTGGTTATTCGAAAAACAAAAAAGGGTTAAAAAAATGGGTTTCTAACCAGTTCAGTGAACTGGCTTTTTTAAGCACCTCTACTAATGAAAAATGATATTGCATGGACTTATGGCCTATAAAAATATTATGGACCATTTAGTAAATTACTTTGATGTTACACCCATCATATTAGTCAGCGTAGAACTTAATTATACGACTATACGAGTACGTAGTGCGAAGACTTCAGGTAAACCATGATTATTTTTTTTATTTTTTTTTTGTTAGTGATGGCCAAGGTCCACCAATAGCAAAATAAATTTCAAAGTCTTGATCCATGACTTGTTTTTCATTTATGGATGTTAAATGAACAAATTAATTAGTCACAGATTTTTTTTTAACAGCTAAGCTTACTCCCACCTAAATTACACCTTACACCATTGCATGGGATTGAACCATAACCTCCCATTCTAAAAGGAAAGCCTCTACCAAGTGGGCTAGTCCCACATTGGCAACCAATCACAGATAACCAACCAAGCCAAACCCGAGCCAAGCTCGGATAAAAAAAATAATTTAATTTGTAATCAAGTCAATCCGAGCCAAGTCTGGCTGGGCTTTTGGCTCATTCGTGGTTCAGCTCGTAGCTCATTTAAATTAATATAACTTTTAAATTTTAAATATAAAATGGAAACTAAATACTTAATCTGGCCCAAAAGTGTAGACATTTTTCTACTTTGTAGTTCAAATCTCAAACTAAGATTGTTGAATGTTTGAACTTTGAACATATTTTGTGTTTTTTTTTTAGTTTTGAACTTATTTAATATATTGTCAAACATTAAACTTGTTTTGTACTCAGCTGGACTAGCTTTAATTAAGTGTTATGTTGAAATTATTTTTCATATGCTTTTAAATTGTTGATCCATTACTTGAAATGTTCAACTTTAGAAGTGTAAATTTAGATATCTTTCTAATTAAGCCAAACCTAAGCTTGACTCAGTTTAGAATCCGAGTCGAACCTAAGCTTGGTCTAGCTCGACTAGACTCGGCTCATGAACAGCCCTAGGCATGGTGCCACAACATCCATTCATATTTCATAATTGCAAACCAAACATCACCAGACTTTTTAATAATAAAAACTAAAATATAAGTTGTTTTACAGCTAGATGATGTGGAGTCTGTCGGGACGACTGAACCAAAATTTTGACCTATTAGCCAGCAAACTGATTCGAAGGTTTTATGGTGGAACTTTCTTGTACTTGTACTTGTACTTCTACAGTTCTACTCATGTTTCGGGTGGGTCTGGATTGCCACCTCAAGCCATGTGATGGTGGCTGAATTCGTTGTGCACTTATTTGCAGATTATTGGAGCTGTAACAGTGGTGGAGCACCCACAAATTTTTTTCCCATCATTATGCCTCGGGTAAAATATTCGGATAGGCGATTCAGGTTGGGTCAGGACAAGTCAAAAATAAAAACTATAAATATCTAACTTTCCGATATTTATTCAAATGACTGTTCATACACATAAAAAAATATATATTTTTCAACAAACAAAGACCTAAATATTGATAATGATGCATAAGAAAGGTGAGGATCTGGAAGGAGAATTACAACTCAGCTAGACAACCTTTAAAATTTTTGAATTCATCGATTATGGATTCCGAGTCAAATTTTTCAGCAATTTCTTTTTTATTATTGAGAGGCCCCGAGTCCCGGGAGTACCCTCGGTTGTCAAAACATCAAACACGTAGTCCTTGAACCATAATTACATTACTATAGTCATGGTTGTAAAAATCGTTAGGCGCTAGTCGGGCGGTGAGATACCGCCTAGGGATTAATCGGGATTAATCGGCGCTAGGCGGATTGGAATTTTTATATGTAATTTTACAAATATATATTATATACACACATCAATATCAATAATTTAATATAATATTTCAAATAATTTTAAAAAATATACTTAAATATACTAAAAAAAGCACTTTAAAGTGCAAACTTAAACACTGAGTTCAAAGTTTAGAGATAAATTTCGATGTTAACTGCCTGGATTCGATGTTTTAAAGACATATTAAAGATTTTCGGTAGAGAAATGTCTAAATAATAATGAAATTGGTCCCTTTTTACCATAAAAAAGTCAAAAAAATGAAAAAAAATAAAAATCTGATCGGGCCGCCTAGGCCGCCTAGACCCGCCTAGCACCGCCTAGCGCCTAGGCACCGCCTAGGCCAAAAATTAGACAGTAGATGGGCGCCTAGCGCCTAGGCGGCCGCCTAGGCCGATTTTTACAACACTGACTATAGCAGCGGAATTTAAGGTGATAATTTTTTTGACAGGCTTGTATAAATACAAGACACCTCAACTGCCAACCCAAAGTTGACAGGCTCATACATGTATAAGACTTCCACAACTGACGACACGCAGTCGACATGCTTGTGTTTCCACAAGACTCTTTAACTATCAACCGAAGTTGACAGCTCATACCGATACAAGACTTCTTTACATAACAATCATTCACATAACATTACTTTACATATCTCATTCATTTTCATAACATCATTCATTCATACATAACATGGTTTAAATCATTTAAACCATCATAATCATAAACAGTTCTCTGCACTGCAGTGATCAACTTTTGCCCAACCGCAGCCGGGACTTCAAAATCATATTCTCTACTCGACCACGGCCGAGACTTTGAAAAAATCATTTACTTCTCAACCGTAGATAAGACTTAAAAAATTATTTACCTGACTGTAGTCAAGTTAAATCACTTTCACAAAATAGTTTCATTACATGCATACCAGCTCAAAATGATAAAACATTTAAAATAGGGCTACAAAGAACTCACCTGAGCTTAATAAGACACAATCTACTAGCTTTCTTCCTTTTCTTATTTCTCATGTTCAGAATGATATCCTATTAATATGGATATCTTATCATGATCATAACCTTATCATACAATATAAACCCTCTTTTCAGGGTTTCTAAACCAGTAGCACAACGACTACGTTATAGTTATCTCCAATACGGTGTTTAGCTTGCTATAACATCCCGAAGAGTTTTATAAACTTAATCTTATTTATCTCAATTAATAATAACTTGAGATAAATTTGTAATACTTATCATGAAGATGCTCATATTTACGATTATCGCTCGAAACTTCGGCATGCCGTAACTTTCATTCGGAGCTTTGTTTCAAAATTTCGTTTACACTCATTTTTTCCATTTTTATCTCTACATTCATGTTATGCTTAAAGATTACTTATTTGCTCGGCTTAGATAAGCGTATTCTCTTATTTAATTAATTCGTCTTAAGACGTTGCTAAACTTACTGTATAATAACATGCGTTTAAGGCAACCGAAAGAGCATACATATTATATCCTCATAAATCTCAAGAAAACTTGATCATTATCTAGATGTAATTGGGCTCCAACCGAATCCAGTTCATATTCATCATACAAAACCAAACTTAATCTAAACATGGTGTTGGTCTCTTTAATCAATCAAGATCAAACTAACATGAGACGAGAATCATGAACACATACCTTAACGATCGATCTATTCTTCTTGATTCTCTTCTCTGCTCTTAACACACCAAAGTCGATCAGAACTGAAACTTGCTGATTTCCTAACTTTGAAGCTTCTCATTTGCTGTATTAATCGATATATTGCTGCCGACTTTCAAAAGGATAAGGAAAGAATTAATTTAGAATTTACACTTAGAGCCCTTGAACTTTGAGGTTCTATTTTTAAAACTCCTTCTACTTTGCTTACATATTTTTAATATTCACGAGCTTATATATTGTTCATACTTTATCGTATAACGGTCCCGCTTATATTAATGTGATCGTAATTACTTCGGGAACGTTCATAAAAATTTCGAACCCAAACGGTCACAGAAATTTTTACACGTTATTAATAGGTTTTATAATGTGTCCATACATTATCAGATATTTTTATCGTTTATATCATTTTGATCGCAATTACTTTACGAACGTTTATATAAAATTTGGACATAAACGGTTACCGAAATTTTCGGTTGTTACAATTATTCGCTAGATATTCGTCTAACATCTTATTCCTAAGACGATTCTTCAATATTTTTATTATTGAAAATCCTCTCTTTGTTTTTAAGTATAAACTAGAAGTGTCAAGATTAACCGAATGTCATCCAAAATGTACGTCTCATGTTCTAAGTTTTCACAAGACTTTTGCATAGATCATAAATTATTGATACACCACTTAGTTTGATATTCTTTGACTTTAGGGAGTAGGATGATTTGATTAGATTTTACACTTTGCACCCCGATCTTTCATCTTATATTTTTAAAACTCACTTCTAATTTACTCAAGTATTTTTAGTGTTCAAAGCTCTTAAGGCGTCCATACTTTTTCCAAAAACTACAAGCGTTTATTTTGGTTTGATTGTAATTTCTCTATGAACGTTTATATCAATTTCGAGCAAAAATTATCACTGAATTTTTTAAGCGATTACAAATATAATCCATGTTAATTTTTTGAAGCCGAATTTTAGGTTTTGGGTTCTATTTGTGCCAAAAATCAACCCATACATACCAGTGGGAATCACTATATGTAGATCATAAACCAAACAACACCAAAGTCTTGTTTCTAGTTTAACTTTATATTGTAGTGAACCCATCGGTTTTAAGCAATGTTTTGAAGACCGGACCGGCCGGTCCTACCGGAAACCAATAGCTAAAGCGGTTTAAACTAGACTACAGAACCGGTACTCCATGAACCGGGCGGTTACTGGAAAACTGGATTCATGATTTAACCGGAGGATATCTTTGCAAAGGGGGCAAGGGGCTGATACGCTTATATAGGGGTGTGAGGGATGAGGCTTTTTGTATGCATAGCGATTTGGGACAAGTAGGAAGAATCAAACTTCAAAACCATGCCAAGTTTCCCAGCATCCTTTTTTTTTTTATGCTCATCTGCCATAATAATTAATAATCTATTTAATAATTAATTGCATATATTGTTATGTATTACTTTTTTTTAACTAAAATCCAATAAATAAAACATTAAAATCAAAACCTATTATTTTTTAATATGATTATGTATGTTTAAACATTAATTATGTTTGTTTAAATGTATTTATAATTCTACAATTTTTTTGGAATATTTTATATATTTTATGTTTTCGGTTCCTGAATCCGGTCCGACCAGTAAGACGTCCGATCCGGTTCTGAAAACATTGGTTTTAAGGTAGTGAACTGAAATGGAAGTTCAGCAACAGCTAGTAGCTAAAAATCTTTGTATGCAAGTAGCTCGTTCTTTATATTTTGAAGAAAGTTTTTATATGTGTTTTAAAAAAGCTTGTAAATTTAAAATAAGTTTGCATAAAACTTATGAACCATTTAGCAAATTACTTTGATGTTACACATGGTATACAAGTTAGCATAGAACTTATAGACCACGTAGTGTGAAGACTTCAAGTCAACCATAGTTTTATGTTAGTCATGGCCCAAGGCCCCAAGGTCCACCAATAATACAACACAATAAATTTCCAAGTCTTCCATGAATTGTTTTCATTTATGGTTATATAAATAAACAAGTTTGTTGATCATTAGATAACCAATCTTTTCATCATTTTTTTCCCATAAATATAGAAGTTTAAAAGTACATTGGGGTTAGAACATGCGGAATACTTGTTGGGGTTTGGTAATTCGTTTGAAATTCATGTGCATCTTGTTACTAATGTTAGCACATAAATGTGTAGCTAGTGGAAATCTCACATCATCCTCTTGTTCTCGACAAGAGAGACAAGCTCTTGTCAAGTTCAAGCACAGCATCAAAGAAGACCATGGATTTCTTTCATCATGGGGGGGTAGGAGTGATTGTTGTAAGTGGGAAGGAGTTGATTGTGATTTTACTGGACGGGTTGTTAGCCTTCGTCTCAGAAAAAATATCAAGACAAACTACCACTCATATGCTAAATATAACAACTTACTTGAAAACTACGATTCGAGTTTTTATCTCTATGAGGAACACTATTTGGTTGCTGATGAGGTGAATTCTTGTTTGGCGGAGTTGGTGAATCTGAAACATCTCGACTTGAGTGGGAATGATTTTCAAAAAAGCCGAATTCCAGAGTTCATTGGATCATTTAAACAGCTAAGGTATCTGAATCTCTCTAATACATATTTTAGAGGAAATATTCCCCATCAAATTGGAAACCTTTCCAATTTGAAGGTTCTTGATCTCCGTTCATCATCAGATTTCTTACATGATATGTCATGGATTTTTGGCCTTTCAAAACTCGAGTATCTTGACTTGAGCAATGTGGATCTTAGTAAAACACAAAATCTTGATAGCTTGCTTTACCCAATTCATTCATTATCAAAGCTAAGTTTGTCTAGATGTGGACTATCTATAGCTAATTTTGGTTCTCATCATCTTAATTCAAGTAGAGAACTTGCTAGTATCCGATACCTTGATCTTAGTGAAAATAGTTTCAGAGGTCAACTCCCTAGCTTTTTTCTGAACATAACATCACTAGTGTTCCTTGATTTTTCAAAGAATAATCTTAGCATGACACAAAGCTTTAATAAATTGCTAAACATGATACCTTTTATATCAGAGTTGCGTTTGTCAAGTTGCCTAATCCAAAAGGCCAGTCTTTCTCCTACCAATCTTAATTTCAGTGCATATTCCAGCATCCAGCACCTGGATCTTAGCTGGAATGACATTGAAGGCAACTTTCCATCTATTTTAACAAACATGAGTCTCCTGTTATCCCTTGACATATCAGAAAATATGTTAAATTCATCAATTCCTGTCATGCCTAACCTTCTCAAGCTTGATATTTCTCAAAATAAGTTGGGGCATATTGGGGATGTTGGGATATGGAGGCAGTGTCACCTTAAAGAATTAATTGTCTCAAACAATGATCTTCAAGGAGAAATGATTATTGGCCCATCAACTAATGTATCTGAATGCTCTGAAAGTGCATTAGAGATTTTGTATTTGGATATGAACAAATTACATGGATCTATTCCAGATTCCTTTGGAAGATTCACCAATTTAAGAGGCTTAGATCTATCAAACAATGAACTCACAGGTGCAATCCCTGAAGCTCTTGGGAAATTAAGATTATTAGAAGGACTATATCTATCCGATAATCAACTTAGTTTTATTCCAGAATCATTAGGCGGATTAACAGCTTTAAAAGAAATATATCTCAAATCAAACAGGCTTAGAGGCCCCATTCCAGTATCTCTAGGAAGACTCACTTCATTAAGAGTGTTTTCAGTGTCTTCAAATTTGTTAGAAGGGCCAATTCCAAGTTCAATTGGACAACTCACCAAACTCTATGTTTTAGACTTGTCTAACAATTATTTACAAGGAGTTGTTTCAGAAGACCATTTTGCCAACCTCTCAATGTTGAAGTACTTGAATGCGAATTATAACAATAAATTGCTTTTCAATATTTCACATGAGTGGATACCTTCATTCCAGTTGAAAGTCGCTCGACTTGATTCTTGTAAGATTAAGAACGGATTTCCACAATGGCTTCAAAATCAAAGGAAACTTGAGGAGTTGGTGTTGTCCAATGCAAGCATTACTGGACCTCTTCCCACGTGGTTGCGCCTCCTGCCCAACATATATGACTTAGATCTCTCTTATAACAAACTCACTGGTCCTTTGACAAATCTTCCTTTAGTAAAAGTCAAATACTCACAAAGCAGACTACTTTTACAAAATAACATATTCAGGGGGCTGATTCCAAGATGGTTTTGCAAAATGATAGATTTGAAACTTCTTGATCTTTCCAGAAATAGATTGACTGGTAAAATTCCTAAGTGCTTATGGAATATGTCATTAGAAATGATGATCCTTAGTTCAAACAGGTTATCTGGTGTCATACCGAGTTCTTTCGTTGCTAATCCATCCTTGTTATGGTTACAGTTGAATGACTATAACTTAAACGGAGAGCTTCCTCAAGATTTGGGGTATTCCACAAAATTGGGAGTTTTAGATTTGGGTGAGAATAAAATTTCAGGAGACATACCTGAATGGATTGGAGAAAATACTACAGGATTGGTTGCTTTTCGGTTACATAAGAATAATTTCACTGGACATATTCCTCACTCTTTGTGCAAAAGTCGGACACTTCGAATTTTAGATCTTGCACATAACAGCTTAACAGAATCCATCCCTCATTGTTTTGGAGAACTGGCTGCCATGAAAGAAGACGGGTTATATTACTCTATGTTGAGTAGGATGGCATTTAGATATGGTTATGGAAATATAATGCAGGTTTTCAAAGGTGTTGAACTTGGCTATACAAAAACCTTGAAATTCGTCACAAATATGGATCTTTCAAGCAATAAACTTGTGGGAGAAATACCTGAGGTGCTGACTGCACTTAGTGAATTGGTGGGTCTGAATTTGTCTAATAATCATTTTAGCGGGAGCATTCCGAAAGACATCGGGAACATGAAGTCATTGAATTCTCTTGATTTGTCAGCAAACGAGCTAAGCGGAACGATTCCTTCAAGCATGGCAGATTTAAATTTCTTGAGTTACTTGAATTTGTCACGCAACAACTTATCAGGAGAAATCCCAAGAGGAAATCAATTGCAGACACTTATGGATCCATCAGCATATGCTGATAACACATATCTCTGTGGTGCACCACTCCCAAATGAATGCTCTCCTCATGAAAAGCCACCGACCACAAGCAAGAACAAACACAAAGAGGCAAACAAGGTATGGTACTATTGCTTGGACATAATGAGTGGTTTTGCAACAGGCTTTTGGGGTATTATTGGAGTCTTGTTGTTCAAGACGCAATGGAGACATAAGCTTTTCAGGTTTTGTGACAAAATCATGGGTAAGATATACGTTGCAGTCGCTGTTAGATCGAGTTTTGAAGTTGAAAAGAAGAAGGTAGGTTGCATAAAGTTCAAGTAATTGTGGAATATCTTAGTATTTGCTATATGTAAATAATTACTTTACGCTTTCGCCGTTGGTGTTCTTTCCGATCTCTACGCATTTCACCGCTCCACCGGTTGTAACTTCATGTTTTCTATTAATCTATTGTGTTTTTATATTTTAAGATAGAACATGTGTTTTTATGTTAAATACTAAATACTAATGGACACACAAATAATAACTTATGAAGTTGCACGAATGTTTGTCATCAAGATTATATATATTGATGACGGTCTCCTCAACCACTGTATGTTAACCGTCACATCTTAATCATAGCGGTATAAAGTATTAAAGTCAGCAACTAGGGTGGTTTTCGTGGCGGTTTTATGTTTCTTGTGATCGACAGTTTGTCTGAAAAACTGCCCACTCCTGAGTACCTTTTTCCTTAACTGCCTCATTTCCTTATTAACCACCTCAGTCAAGACATTCACCTAACTACCCATTCCACACCTTGCTACCCCTAAAAATGACATCTTTTGAAGAACTAAGGTTTCTGTAATGTTTTTAGAATGGTAACTTCTTCCAATATAATTGCTTAAATCAAATAACATGGGAAGCAATTTAAGGAAGCAAGCGACGGTGATGATGTCATCCTTCCACCAAAGCTCCGCCTGCTTTCTGCATTTCTCACCAGGGAACCATCTGATTCCATGTATAATAAAGGCCATGAAAAAAAATTCAAAGATTCGGACATTTTTTGCCGAGGTTAACGGATTAACGCTATAAGGGTGGGTTAACATTTGATCCTCTCCCTATATATATATATATATATGAGAGGGTTACACATAAAACCTTCATTATTTATTTATTTTAGAGAAAATTGTTTAACACTATGCAAGTCTTTTATTTGTAATTTTAAAAATAAATATGTGTTTTATATTAAACCACATTAAAATTATTTTTTTTATTTAAATCCTATTTTTTTATTCAAATTTTATATGAATTAATGTTTATTATTTTGAAAATTTCAATATAGAGCTCTGATATGATTTAAGAATTTACTTTTTTAGATTAAGTTCTTACATAATACAGTCTACAACCTATATGCATGTGTGTGTGTATAGGGACTTATTCCATTGAGAACCACTAAATATAAAAGAACTAAAGGAACTAATTTTGAACCATATATTATTAGGGGTATAAAAGTAATTTAACTTTAAAATATGAGAAGTTACTATTTTACCCTTTTAAATAACCACTCTATGTACAAAACTTAAAGCATAATGTACAAGTGTATTATGCAGTTCTCAAGTTTCTAACATAAAAGTGGTTATTAATGGAATACCTCCCTATAGTAATTCGAACATTTATGACTTTGTCAATCAATAGTAATTAGAAATGGTTACAATGTTATTGGAGATAAAGTATCATTAAGATTTTGTAACCATCAATCCAACTTTAATCCAACTTTAAAATCAATACATGTCAATAATTGACTGCAATTGAACCATACGGAACCATACGCAACACAAATATGTAGTGACAAACTGACAATTAAGAACCTAAAAAAATGCCAAAATTAGATAAAAGTTCACATGAATAAAAATGAAAAAACAATTATGTATACCTGAAAATAATGAGGAATCTTGGCTAAACCCGTCCCTAAATCAAGTTTTGGTGAAGCAAATTGTTTGTCTAATTACCTACAAATGTTAAAAGCAAAATCTAGGTATTACAATACAAGAAAATAGGTAGAAAAATTAACAAAGAAAAAACGCATCAAAAATAGGGGTGTTCATCGGGTCGGATAACGAGTTATTCGAATCGGGTTATTTGGGTTTGAAAATTTTTTTGGTCTATCTAAAACCCGACCCGTAACTCAGAATATATTATCCGACCAGAACAACCCGAAAAATTGTGACTTTTACATCCGAATAACCCGAATAAACCGGGGTTATTGTTTATTCGGATATCCGACCCGTAAAACTATTTTTTTGCTTATTCGAAACCCGACCTTATCCGAATCTAAAATCATATTATCCGACCCGAAAACCCGAATTAGATTTCGGATGAGTGTTTTTCGGGTTTCGGATACGATTCGGATTTCAGACTTTTTTGAGTTTCAGATATTTTGAACATCTTATCAAAACAAATGAATCACTTCTTGATATTTTTGATACATTTGTTTTTTATGTTAAGAGTTAAAGTTATTTTCAATTAACTACTAAATTAAAAAAAATATTTTTTTATATTATGACTTATAATCGAATCATTCAAACATTTCAAATCACTCAACTTAAAAATTATATATTATGTTTTCGATAAATATATGTAATTTATTTTGTTGAATTCACTCTTAGAATTCAAAAAATTAGGTCTTCTTTGGGATTGCTTATTTAATCTAAAATGATTTTTTGTCAAAAGTGATTATTAACTAATGACTTTTTGCAATGAAGTTTTTTAAAATGTGTTTGTATTAGCTTTTTCAAAATTAATTTTCAAAATGACCAAAAATGACATCTTTTTTATTAACACTATTTAATGTTATTGGTAAATGATAAATAGTGTGGTAAATTTGTAATTTTATGTCAATAAGTTATAAGTTATTTTGAAAAGATAAAATTTTTAGCTTTTAACAAATAACTTATCACCCTTTTACAAAAAGTCATTTTCAAAGGTATTTTTAGGTTTGGCAAATAACTTATTAACTTATTGTCTTTTAACTTATTGTCTTTTTAAAAGACAATAAGTTAATAAGTTATTTTTAGATGAAATATCAAACAGAAGTTATTTTTAGATGAAATTCAAACAGGGTCTTAGTTAGGGGTAAGCAAAAAACCGAAATAACCGAACCGGGACCGAATTAACCGAAAAAATCAAACTGGAACGAATGACCGAAGAAAACCGAACCGAAAAAACCGAAACCGAATTATTCGGTTCGGTTTCGATTTAGTTATTTACTTTTGATTTTTTTTAAATGTAAGAATATGATGTGAATTATTTAGTTTTATTTTAATTAGTTGGTGTTCGATCAATTAATTTATGAACTAGCTATTGTTAAACATCTTTGTACTTTCAATATTGCGTGTGAGAGAGAACAAAAAAAGCAAAAACAAAAAAAATAAAGAAAACCGAGAAAACCGAAAACCGAAACCGACAAAAAAAACCGAAAAACCGAAACCGAATGGCTCCTATTACCTAAAAAACGACTATGTCGGTTTCGTTTTTAGCCAAAAACCGAACCGAACCAAAACGAGCACACCTCTACCCTTAGTATTTCTTAAAGACACAAACATAAACAAATTTTTTGAACTACCCAAAATCGTTTCTTCTTCTCTCTCCTTCATCAAACGTCGCAACGGTTCGCCGTCGCTTAACGGCGGTGGGGCCTCTTCTTCTCTTTCTTCTTCTCTCTCCTTCATCAAACGTCGCAACGGTTCGCCGTCGCTTAACGGCGGTGGGGCCTCTTCTTCTCTTTCTACTCCGGCGTTCTATCGCACAACACTTCTACCAACATATTTGCATCTCACCTACATGAATACTGTACTTACTGATCTTCCTTCAGTCTCATCTAGTTATCGGTAATCTGTGAAACACACGGTAAAAATTCTCATTGGTTTGTTCATACATACGATATTATTTTTTTAATATATATATCATAAAGACGAGCATTTTTTATCTTTAAAATAAGTATAATTTTTCTATAAAAAAATGAAATTTTTTCAGCTCATTGTGTCTAATTAACGTCATTGTGTCTTTCTTAAACGTGTGTGTATAATTTTTTTTTGTTTTTTACATATAATTTTTTTACAGGTAATTGTGTCTTTTTTAAAGATGATTGTATTATTTATACTCGGCATTGTGTCATCATTGCTTAATATAATGTATTTTGCAACATCGTTATGTCTCAAATTGTTTATGAAAACACAATATTGAAAAGAAACACAAAAGACGCGATGGCATGTACAAAAGAAACAATATGGATACAAAAGACACAATAATTTGTACAAAAGACACAATGTCTATACAAAATTGTCCGTACTCGTCATTTTGTCTATTTTACTGGTAATTGTGCCTTTTAAAGATCATTGTTTTATTCATACTCATCATTGTGTCATCCTTGCTTAACATTATTTATTCTGCAACATCACTGTGTTTTTAATTGTTTATGAAAACACAACATTGAGCAGAACACAAAAGACACAATAGCATGTATAAAAGACACAATACCATGTACAAAACACACAATACCATATACAAAATACACAATGTCCTGTACAAAAGACATAATGAACTAAAAAACAAAAATTTTTCAATAACAACACTATACTAATTTTAAAAATAAAAAAATGCTCGTTTTTATGGCATAATTTTTTTTCAAAAAACAATTTCGTACGTAAAAGTTGTGAAAAAAGAAGGTAGGGAAAGTTGGTAAAAAGTTAACAAAAGTATGCATTACTAAAATACTCTCCAACAACTTGATTTTATTATAGTAATTGATTAATGATCTAATGACTCAAAATCATTATTAAGATTTTTAGGTTAAAAGGCTTATTTAGTTAAACTTAACCCTAATTAATATATACACATTTAATTCAAATCATCTTTTCCTATTTTGCCAACTCCCTATTATCCAAATTATAACTTCTCACTCAACTCAATCAACTATAATTAAGCCGCTCTGACCTTATATATCAAATATTTGTTTGAAATTTTGAAGCAAAAATTTGTGAAACCATCGATAATCGTCTCTTTTGATCTGAGTGATATTGAATAATCATCATAATCTGTTGCTTTAAGAAGGTTTTTAAAGATTTTGAACAACTGAGATTACAAATTGAGGGCTTGAAGAGTTACAATATTTCTAAAGACAGTTATACTAGTAATTAATTATAAATAAATATAGTATCACTGAAATACATTTTACTTGATCGAGTTTCAATATTATATACTAGGTTAAAAACTCATGTATTACATGATTGAACAAATCCAATATGTACGTTATGAACAAATTTTTTTTTGTGAATATTTGTATATTTGATAACAATAATTGTTGATAGAATAATAAATGACGAATACTTAAAAATAATAAATTACAAGTGATAAAAATTTAAAAATTATAAAATTATATTTTAAGATATTATATAATTGAAATTTTCTTATAAGAAGATTTATATATGTGATATTTAATTGTATAATTTAATTATTTAAAATTATTAACATTTAACTCAATATAAAAGTCAATTAGTATTTAATATGATAAATATGCGTCAAAAAATTTCTAGAATTTATTAAAAGGTGACATTTGTCCACTTTTTTCTACTATTTTGGTATAATAAAGATTATAAACATTATTGATATGAACTTATGTCATTCGATCAAGACTTCTACATTTGGTTTACATTTCTTTATTGAATATACATTACTTGAGTTTGTAACGATGCTTTTTGTTAAAGTTTACTCTTTTTTTTCCTTTTTTTTTCCTCATACGTATCTAGTTTATTTATCTACGCTTGAGATCAAGGTCCCTTGCTTCTAAAAGCTTGGCTCCCTAATGTTTAATTAGATCTTTAAAGTTTTAGGACCTAAACTCTAAAAACCATAATAGTAATTTTAATATATTTTTGTTTTGTAATTTATAAAAACAGTACCCTGTATCATATTTTTAGTATATTTTTTTCCTTTTAACCTCATGATCTTGAATTCAAATATCATAAAATGGGTTTCAATGTTTCGTTACTATCAGCTTGTTGGCTTTTCCTCCATGTCTTTTAGACCGAGCACAGCGGTCGTCCCGTCCGGCCAGCGGCTTCCGCCCTTTCGGCGGCTTCCAGCGGGAACACCGCCCCCTGCCTTAGCGGCTGCCGCCCAACTCCTTTCCACGGCCCCCGCTCCCCGTCGCCCTTCTTGCTTTTCTGATTGGTGCCAGCCTCATTTCTTGCTTTCTGATTGGTGCCAAGATAATAGTGGGGAAGGGTTTTCAGTGGGGTGATCACTGTGGGATTTAAGGTTTTCAGTGGGGTTGATGACGTGACATGAAATTTCGGTGGGGAAGGATTTTCAGCGGGGTGACCGCTGTGGATAGTCTTAGAGTAACACACTTAATAATTTAATTAAAAAACCTTTTTAACTTTTAAATATATAACAAATGTTTCTTACAATTTTAAAGTAATGTTTTCTTATTTTATTACTTGTTTAATTATATTACAATATTGATAAGGATGTGTGAGAAAAAAAATATTACTATATTGATAAGGGTATGAATCTAATTTATTTCATTAACAAAATAAGTAATCTTACTTCTCTAATAAATCAAGGTTTTCTAGGGATACATGGCGCGTCCGTAGAACACATTCATCTTCTTTTCCCGCCTAACACATCTATTTTATATCTATTCTAATAAATAAAAGTTTTCTGCGACACATGTCGTGTTCCTATAGCATATTAATTTTAATTTATCGCATCTCTTTCATATTTAATACATTTCATATTAAATAATGATATTAAATATTAAATATACTTTTTATATTTTTTAAAATTAAAAAAAGTTTTTTAATACATTAAAAATATATTAATATTAAAAAATATTTTTAAAAAATCAAATTATTATAAAATATAAAATTTCAAAAACAGTTTTTTGAAATGAAATGTTTAAATAAACAAAATTTGAAAAACTTAGTATTTAAATAAATAATATAATTATTTAATTACTTAAAGTATTAAATATATAAAATTTTAATCACATGACGTATTTAATTATAATCATATGCTGTTTAAATTTTAGCTGATAACTATTTATTATATTTTTATTCAACCCGTGTAATACACGAGATACTAACCTGGTAACTATATATGTTGAATCCAGATTGTTAGATTTGTTTGATGAAAATATATATTTTTTTTAATTTGGTTTATTTGATTGAATTTTGTTTGTTTGAACAAATTTGAATTAGGGATTAGTTCAACGTTTAAAATAATTTAAAACATGATAAACCAACGAAAAATCGCTAACCCTAAATTTGCAAAACTTCTTCTATTTTAGATTCTTCTTATATTCTCAAAATTGTTGATATTACTCTGCTCAAGATCAGATTGAGGTTTCGCTTTATTAGTTTGGTTTTTAGTCCTATATTTATGAAGTCTTCGTATTAAAAAGTTTATGCTTGATTTAGTTTTTACTTTTTCGTGTGCTATTCTATAAGTCAGTTTGTTAGTTAGTACCAGCTTAATTTATTTTCAATGTTTCAATGATTAGTTTAATAATTTCATGCAGTGTTTTCAGAACCAGACGACGCGTCGTACCAGACGTTTTACTGGTTACTAGTTGGACAAGATTCAAGAACCGGATGACACAATAAATATATAAAAAAATTTCAAAAAATTTATAAAATTATAAACACATTTAAAAAAACATAATTAATGTTCGATCAAACATAATCATGAATATTTAATTATTTAGATAAAAGAAATGAAATGAAATGTAATGAAAGGGAAAGAAATGAAATGTAATGAAAGGGGAATCATTTTTGTGTTCCTGAGTTTCATTTAACGAGAGAAAGGAAAGTAAAATAATACATGTTGTGTTCCCGAGTTTCATTTAAGGAAGGAAATGAACAGAAGTGGAAGGAAAATAAGCAAAATTTCTTAGCTTTCCTTTTCTTTCGATTTAAAAGGAAAGAACTTCATTCCTTTCTTCTCAATATTTTTCTTTCTGTTATCTCCTTTAATAAACTCGAAAACAGATAAACAGAAAAAAGAAAGAAAATATAAGGAAATAAGACATGTTTGTATTTCAAAGTCTTATTTAATAAAAGAAAGGAAAGAAAAGGAATATAAATTATGTTTTGTTCCTGAATTTCACTTAAAAAATAAAGTGAAAAAAAATTAAACAAAATTTTTTAGTATCTTTTTTATCGATTTGAAATAAAATAAAAGAAAAGATTTCTATCATTTTCTTTTATTTTTCTCTTATTTTCTTCAAATTATCTCTTCCAACAAACTTGAAAACATGAAAGACACAAATTGGAAACATGAAAGACACAAATGATCAAATAATTCACTGTTAAATTCAAAAAATTAGTATTACTTAAAGACCCAAACATAAACAAATTTTTCAAACTACCCAAAATCGTTGCTTCTTCTTCTCTCTCCATCAATCGTCGCGACGGTTCGCCGTCGCGTAACGGCGGTTGGGCCTCTTCTTCTCTTTCTACTCCGGCGTTCTATTGCACAACACTTCTACCAGCATCTTTGCATCTCACCTACCTGAATACTGTACTTGCTGATCTTCCTTCAGTCTCATCTAGCTCTTGGTGACCTGTAAAACGCACGGTAAAAATTCTCATGGATTTGTTCATACATTTTGTTTTGTTCTATCGAATGTGTTTCTGAATCGTTGTTACGGTGTGTGATGCTACTTTTGATGTACTTGTTTGCCAGAATTTCTGAAAATTGGTGTGATGATATATCCAATTCCGATCTCTAGGTTTTTTTTGATGAATGCTTGTTTTGTAGGTTTTGTTTTAGTTTGTGATGTTTATTCCCTTTACCTTGAGATGTAATTTTGTGATTTATTTTCAATTTTGATTAGTAAATTGTCCTGGATTTGGTAATTATGAATCTGATTTTGTTTAGGTTAGGTCCCAGAGCATATTGAAAATTGATTTTATTGGTAATTTAAGTTTGCTGCATCACATGAGCATCTGCTTCTAGCTATACAAACATATACATTGTTATAGTAGACGTGGGCACACATTTACTTGTATATGTGTAGAAAGTTGTTTCAGTATCTTAAAATATGTAGAAAAGAATTACTTCAATTAGTTGGCCACTGCATAATCTATGGTTTATCATTTTATGTTTTTTGTATGTTTCTAAAAGTTTATTGGTATGAACACAAATATATAAGTTGTTTGTTGTTGGTTAAGCGTGACAAAATGGGCGGGGTGGGTAACAGGTCAGAATGTGGATCAAGATGTGTTTTAAGCAAAATCAGTTCGGGCCTAAATGTTTTTTTTTTTAAAACATCAACTTAGTTCAAGTTAAAATGGGTTGTAACTAAACAAATAGTTTATTTGCATAATCTTTAGTAATTTTATCATCAAATATGTTATTGATAATTTTTACATGTTTCAATCTATTTTATTCTCATAGTTTTTAAGCTTAACTTGCATTGTGTTAAGGTGTTAATAATCACTACCCAAACCAACTCATTTATCTTGTTTTGGATCAAGATTGACATGTCTATTGCTGGTGAGAGTTTAGAAGAATGATGAAAATTTCTTGTTTATTAAGGGTCGGTAAGCTTGAAATTTATAGTGTTTCACATATGGTCATGTTTGTTACAGAACCAATAATATGTTTAGAAGCATGACTGCATGAGAATCATATAACACACTTCTGTTGTTGTATAGGGAGTGTCAAAATAAACAAAAGCAGTGGGAGCGATAAAAATAGAGGCAGTTAGAGAACCGTTTTGTGTATCATATTAAAAGCAATAGTTACAAATACATTATATAGTTATCACAGATCTTAGCACTTTATTGGTTTTGAAATGAATGTTTTCTGTTTCTCATATTTCAGCCGCTTTCTGCGTCAATAAGCTTGAAATTACAGTGTTTCACATATTTTAGCCACTTGAATGTTCTTGTATCTGATTGAATTTGCTATGTTTGCACCTGTGCAAAGAAAAGAGAGAAGAGAAATATTGTGCTGCATAAAGTCTAGTGTTGTAAAATTGGTTCTAGGTGCCGATTAATCAGTGACTAGTTGGTAGCTGCCTGGCAGCCGCGTTGATTTCTTGCAATCGGACCAAAAAAATCGGTAATGGGTCAAAAACAGTCCTGAACTCCTAATGGGGCCAAGTCGGACCAAATCAAACCGATCCCACTAACGAGAACGAAAACTGTAGACTGCATTAACCTAGTTGCGCTTGCGGTGGCAAGAAGAAGAAGAAGCAGCGGCCTGGATATGGAGAAGAAAGGTGTGGTTGTGTGCCTTGTTTTCGCCCTAACCGAGAACAGGCGTGGGCGTGGCCGCGTGGGCATGGCACAGGGAAGAGCAGGAATTAATAATGATGGGTTTTTTATTCATGGGTTCTTTTATGGGCTCATTATTCTTGGGTTTTAGGGTTGCTTCATGCCTTCATTGAAGTAATGAATTGACTGGTTAAAAATTTTAGATATTTGAAAAATTATATGTAAAAAGTTTGTACATATGTGTATAATTTTGAAAAATTACATACAAAATTCCAATTTGATTAATCCC
Organism: Mikania micrantha; assembly: GCA_009363875.1. Lineage (NCBI taxonomy): Eukaryota > Viridiplantae > Streptophyta > Magnoliopsida > Asterales > Asteraceae > Mikania > Mikania micrantha. The sequence goes on from SZYD01000680.1 coordinate 29,822, forward strand.
TAGTCTGTACCTTACTACCCGAGTACCTGACTAGCATCTAACAATTTCTACAACATTGATAAAGGCTAAGTTGACTGTACTTTTATTCAACAATTGCTATGATGTTTGTAAATTCTTTATATGTAAATGTGTATTGGTGATGGTATCTTAGCAGATCAAGTTAGTTCATTTGAAGTGTAGATCGGAGCTTCTGTACAGCCAAATGATTTGCAACATTATGCATGTTTGTTTTTTTATTTTGTTTTCTTTTATTTTTTTCATATTTGTTGTTTCTGATAGGTTTACAAGATGATTGGATCCTTTCTTACCAGAGGGCTTGTGTATGTTAATCAAAAGTTAAAACTCTTTTATTTTAGTTTGGAAACTATTATTTCACTTTCTTTGATTATAAAACTACATAATTACATGCAGGATGGTGTTTGGGTATGCGTATCCAGCCTATGAGTGTTTCAAATCCGTTGAGAAAAATAAACCTGACATCGAGCAACTTCGCTTTTGGTGCCAATACTGGTATCACCATTATATCATATATTAATTTTGTCAAGGTGATAATCTATTAATATTGCTCGCTTTGTGTTTATAACCTTAAAAACGGTTATTTCAGGATTTTGGTTGCTGTGCTAACTGTTTGTGAACGAATTGGTGACGCATTTATTTCATGGTATGAACTGTGAACATACATTATATGATGGTAACATATCTATATTGCTTATGCATTTTTTTTCTTGTTTCATATTTGTGAAGGGTTCCAATGTACAGTGAAGCAAAGTTGGCATTTTACATATACTTGTGGTACCCCAAAACTAAGGTTAAATTTCTCTTGTTCATGTTTTGAATCAAATCTTATTTTATTATATTTCTTTTTTTTGTAGATGTTTTATATTGCTGATGTGCTCCAATCATTTCAGGGAACATCGTATGTTTATGATTCCTTTTTTCAACCATATATTTCAAAACATGAAACAGAAATTGACCGTAACTTGTCTGAACTGAGGACAATGGCTGGAGATATAACGGTTTTGTATTGGCAAAGAACTGCCAATTATGTTCAAACAAGAACTATGGATATTATTAAATATATCGCATCACAATCACCACCACCAAAACCTCAACCCTCTCAGGTGTTTATAATCTGCATTATAAATTCCATTTGTGTTTTTATATTATGTAATCTTAATGAAATTATTTTAAATTATATCTTAATTTACAGCCACAGCAACCTACTAGACCCCATAAACCTGCACCAAATCACAAGAGACAGACTGCAGGTCAGCAGCTACCATCTCCTGCTGCCAGCTCATCATCATCATCAGCCTCGTCAAATTCAGCTTCGGATGAAATCGACAACCAATCAGATGCAGGAAAGCCACATGTGCCGCCAGTGCCAGCTGTCACAATAGCACAAAAGGCAAGCACAACACTTAACCAAGCCATTACTACAGAAATTCAAACCACCGCTGAACCAGAGAGGAAACAGATCGAGCCTGCGGGTCCATCTTCTTCAAATGTGAACCCTAGCATCGAACCTAAAGAGATTATGATGGAAGAGGCTGGGCGGGTTACAAGGGCTAGGTTGAGAAAAGCAAACTCCATTCAGTGATTGCAGGTGATAAAAAGTACCCCTTTTCATAAAAATGTAAGTGTTTTGGTGCTATTGCTGGACATGTGGATAATGACATACCAGTGTTACATATGGTGTTTCTCTATTTGCCATAATAGCTGGAAATTTTATTATCTTTGATTTAATTTCTTAATATCCCCAAGTTGAAACATATTTAAACAACTCGTTTTGACTTGAACTCGGATTGCTCCAAATTAGTTTTGGCATGAATAGCTTTTGACTTGTTTACCATAACGTGTTTTGACACGATACGATCATCCCATTTTACCAGGCTTATTATTTTCTACATCAGTGACTTCTCTTATAGTATTTTAATTTACATATAAAATAGACAACCAATGTCTAAATCTTATAATTAAAGTTATTAAATATATTATTTTCTATTGAGCCAAAAAGATAAACACAAACAAGACATAATTTAAAATCCCCTACATGATCTAAGCATTGTTGGATTGGATTGGACTGGACTATAAATTAAATAAGAAAGAAAAACAGCATGATTATGGCATACTAACATTTTGTTTCATTTATTATAATGGAGTAAGTAGCCAGAATACCCATTTAAATACAAAACTATCAGTCTAACCTCTCAACCACAACACCATCTAAAGATTGAAGGTCATACTCCACCTTACCTTTCTAATGACATACAACACTTCTTCCTCACGACCAGAAGCATGGGACAATCTTCACGATAAAAACCCGAAGAAGCAAAGGTGGTTATGGAGCAAAATTACACGCGTTTTTGGGTGCAAGAAGATTGAACGTTCAGAAGTTGAAGACCCGAAAAAGACCCCAACTCGCTATTCAAAGCTTGGACCCCCCTCCCACTCGTCTTTCTCCTCGTCACCGTTAGTATTGCACCCGTCTCTACGCTCTCCTATTAAGCGTCGTTATGGGTAAAGGAAATGAGATGTTTTAACTCATGGTATGTATTTGATTTTTATTAATTTGAATGGTGATCAAGTGTGGTTGATATATGAAAGGGTGAGTTAGAATTAGTATCTCACACTCTTTTAATTATCAATTTATATTTTTTTTGGGTAAATTTGACAAACAGAGGTGTTATATGACAACCCCTACTTAAAATAACCTAAAAAGATCTAAGAGATTGTTTGATAGGATCTGAATACGTCTAAATGAGGTCATGTCTAAATTGATCAGATTCAGACTGTTTGTTTTAAACATCTGAATGAAAATAAATGTCTGGATGAGCATCTAAATGGTTCAGATCTAAGTATATGTCTGAATGAAATAGGTTGGCTTCTCTCCACCTCTTCAGTCCTCTCCAACAACCTCCTCTACTTTTTGACGAAGACCTCTCATTTTTGACAACATCTCTCCTTTGTATAGTCGTTCAGATTTTCAACCAAATAATCTTAGCTGGTTCAACACTGACTGGTTTAGAGCCTCTTAACTATTCAAATATGTTACTGATTCAGCACTTAATGGTTAAGATGTTACTAAACGGGTCCTAAGTGTTTACCTATTTACTATTAAAGTTTTTAGATGCAACTGTATGCAATAAAAGGATATATTGTCAAAAATTATGTTCACAAATTTAGTAACAAATTTATGAGGTTGTCTTAATGGAAGTTGAAGGACAAAGCACAACAAAATCATGTATATAATCCGCCACATTAAGATTAAAAATGATTGATCTTAAAATAGGTATAACAAGTAAGATCCGTTTAATCACGGATTAAAATACGGAAGGAAACAAAATAAAGAAAGAAAAACCAAATAAAAGAGAAAAAGAAATATTAGTTTGTAAACCGGGTTTAAGAAATTCTTGAATCTGTGTTGCCCGAGTGAGGGCGGCACATACTAACATTAGGCCACATGACATTATCTTATGGCAAATAAAATTAAAACATGTTTAACCAAAAGATAATTTTCCTTAAAATTTCAAATGTTTAACTATAACATAGCTAAAACGTGTTTAACCAAAACATACATTTCTTTAAAAATTTCAAATGTTTAACCATAACATAGCTAAAAGCCTAAAACGTGTTTAACCAAAACATACATTTTTTCAACAATATCAAAACATATAAATGCTTTGAAAATCAAGAAATGTTACCTCCCCTTTGAACCCTAGTTTGGGTTTTTCGGTTTTACCCGAACAAACCTCGTGGGAACCCAATGATCGAACCATTCTATGTTTTCGGGTTCGGGTAATAGGCTTTTTCGGGTTGGGTATTTTTTGGTTCGGGTTTTTCGGGATTGCGTAGTTGTTTTTCAAGTTGGTTCATCGGGTTCAGGTAAAAAACACACCCCTAGGCAAGAGTATAATGTATGATCATACTTTTTTAAGAGTTTTCTAATTCTCAATCCAATTCTCATTCATTTTAAGCTCTAGCTACATAATTGGTGCTATGAGATGATGTTAAGACCAAAAACCACATGTTGTGGCATGGTGGTTGAAATTTAGATCGAGTATAATATTATGTAAAGTATTTTATAGTATAATAATTTTAAAAAAGTAATTTAATAGAAAAAATATGAGAAAATTAAAAGCAATATCATGTCATGCGGCTTGGTTATGAACTTCTTCAGTCAGTGTTAGTTGCATTTTTATAGTACCAGTACATTACTGTTAGTCGTGACAATTCATGATTATATATTTTTTAAATTAATAATTAAAAAAATATCAAGAAATAATTGATTATATATATATATCACAGACTATAATTTTAAACATCTAAAAATTTAAGAGACTTAAAAGTAATATTAACAAGTTAAGTAATAAGTTTTTAGAGTTTTTAAAATTTAGTGACTTAACATTAATGTTTTTCTTTCCAATTTTCGTGATTCGATAATTGCAAGCGCATATATCTTCAAACTTATTGGTATACGCATTCATCTAGATATCTGCTTTTATTTAAGTTATATCAATTAACTTAGAGATGAGATCCGTTTAATATAAGTTCGAAAAACAATAAAAACAATTTAAAATTTACATTTAACAATATTAAAGAAATTCAATTGAACTCATTTCGGATGCTTTGGAGCCGTCTCGTTGAAACTTAAACCCTATATCTAAAGCGTAAAACTAAATACAAAATCTAAAAACTAAAGTTAAACTTTAAAACTAAGCCTCATGGTTGTAAAAATCCCCGACTAGGCCGATTAATCGGCCGATTAATCGCTAGTCCCTTAAGGCCGACTATCCGACTAGGCCGATTAGTTGGCTGATTAATCCCTAGTCTCCACCCCACCGCCCGACTAGCGTCTAGTGATTTCTACAACATTGCTAAGCCTAAACTCTAATGCTAAAAGCAAAACCGTAATCTTAAACTATAAAGCTAGACCCTAACCCTTAAAAGAAAACTCTAAACACAAAAGCCAAACCCGAAAATGTAAATTATAACCTTAAAAGATAAATTCTAATCTAAATTATTAAACATAATTTCTAAACCCTAAACGGTAAACCCAAAAAGTTAGGATCATAGAGTTTGACGAGATTGTTCCAATGTGTCCATAACTAGTTCAATCAGAGTTTCTTAGAGTTGGCATTTGGCAAATGTGTTATTTATTACTGTTTTCATTGTTTTTAGGTAAAATTGTGTTTATATCGTGCTACATGTCTATTGAAACATTGTGTATGGATTTTTTAATGTTTTTTACTTGCATTTTGTTTGGTTTTTTTCTTGATTTGTGTCTATTTTTATAAAATTTTGAGAGAAATAAAGTTATAAACGGTAGAATTTACCTCATCTTGTGTTTGATTAGTCAAAGTTGAATAAAATTGGGAAAAACGCCAAAAAAACTTGCGGGTATTGAGGCTTGTCTTGGGTAGTTAAGTTGAGGTGTCATATCTTGTCCTCTTTACTAAATGCCATCACAGTCTCAGGACCAATACGTTTAACTTACTATCAAATATTAAATAATTTATACCATAAAACTATAAACTAAATTATATATTTTGTCCATGACTTAGCATTACAAATTTAATTCGAATATCAAGGTGTTTCTAAGAAATATGTTTCTCACCAAGTGACAAAAACTTTTAGTTTAATTTTGTACAAAATTTTGTGTTTAGAAATAGTATTAAAGTGTGTATGAGTTAGTCTTTTTATTAATTAATAAATCATATGGACGGTCGAAATCTCGTTTTAGGTGTCTTCGTTTCAAACCATTAAGAAAAAAAGAAAAACGTTAATGTTTATGTAGCCAAGCAAAATGATTCTAAGATAGGGTAGTAAATTGGGCATCAACCAATGTAATCAAGTCCAATTTCATGAATGTCAATGTGGTAACATAATTGAATAAAAAATGCATGTTAAATGAAAGATTACAATGTGTATATATTCTGGGTTACAATCGGTCTTTTGTTTGTTTTGTGTTGATCATATTGAGACATCAAAACCTATGTTTTTCTTTAGGTGAAAATTCTATTGAAAACTAAAAATTTTGCATAAGAGATTCTTGGTTTATAAGGAATGTCCGTCCTCTAGTATCGTTGTTTTCGATGCATTGGTTGTGGATGAGAAGAAAACTTCACAGTTAAGCATGTTGGGTTGAAAGCAATCCAGGATGGTGACCTCCGTAAGAATTACACCCAAACAACGAAAAGTAAATGTGTGAGCTACGAGCAGATAAAATAAGCAATATTGGTGGTCTGTCTAACAACTTATTGGGCTTCTTTGATGAGGGGCGAAATTTTTTTTTTTGTCATTTAAGGGTTGCTATATAATAAATTCTTTTCTCTTATGTTCAGGCCGGATTGGATTGAGTCGAGTCGTGGCATGTTGAAAAAAGGTAATCAAACTAAATTTCATATATGTAAACATAATAAAACTAAAATACGTCTAAAGTTGTTCTCTAGTAGTTTTATTTTTAATAATTTATCCAAAACAACATATATTGAGACTTTTTAAGTAACTATTTTTTTAAAAAACAAGTACAACTATAACTTAAATTCTCATCACAAGTCCAATTATGCAAACTTAAGGGGGGTTATTACAAAATATTCAGGGAGTCGGTTAGAATTTTAACATATATATACTACTAAAAAATTTGAAGGATGGCGGCTGCCCCCTACAAACAACGTGGGCACGCCATTGTTCCCATAGTTATTATTTTTACAACGTACGGCTTAATTTACACTTTTTTTTAATCAAACAGGATTTGAACTCCTATCACTTGAAAAACCAAACATTATCTAACACCTTGATACCAAAGGGACTTTGTCCTAGTGGTACTCCGTGATTTTCCAAAATGGAAGGTCATGGGTTCAAATCCCATCCAAGGCATAATGGGGCTGAGGGGGGGTCAGGGAGTTTTCCTAAATGGTTTCCTCCTGGGGTGGGCTACCCTGGGTTCAGGTGTTGCCATATGATCCGGGTTCCGAGTCTTCGAGCTCGGTGATATCCTGGATCCAAGGTATTGCTGGTAAAAAAAAAAAATCTAACACCTTGATAGAGGCATTATCTCTTAGAAAGAAAGTATTGGATTCAATCCCGAGCAATGGAAATATAAAAGAATAATTTAGGAGGAGTAATAGGAAAATATTGCTGTTAAAAAAAAAAAAACTAACACCTTGATACCATCATGTTAAAATGCTTTGTCTCAAAGTTATTAAACAGAGCTACAAACCCTGGAGATCTGCTTATTAATTATGTAATTATGTTACAGCTTTATTATACTTTTATCAAAGATTCATAAATTTAATAAAACTTTTTCGAGACACTCGTTTGTATTGGCCCCTTGGGTAGTTATTTAGCAAGAGAATGAAATAAATGGATATTTGCATTAACTGATGATCATTTTAATTGCCTCATCAATGAGGCTGTCTCCATAAAATGTCAACCACCTTGATGTCCTTTTTCTTGTAATACTTTAATAACACTATTTTTTATTGTTTTAAAATATTTAAAAAAAAAATATGTATAAGCACAAATTATATGTGCATAAAATAATTAATTTAACTTAAGTATGATATATAGATGATAGGGTGTGATGTACAATGACGGATACTATAAAACGTTCTTATAGGGGTCGGAAATTTTTTGAAGGCGATTGCCCATTGTTACTATTTCATTGTTTGTATCTGTTCCAATCGGGTCGGGCAACAAGATTCTTAGATTAAATATTCAAATTAAGAAATTTAATATTTAAAGAAGGTGTTAGTTCAAGTTTTCTTTTTGAAAAAGTGTTTCATATCGTATCTTACTTAACTAATAAATAAAGGTTTTACGCGGACACTTGGCACATTCCTAGAGCATCTTGATGTTCTTTTTCCGCCTCTCTCTTCTAATAAATATATCCTATATTAAATATTAAATATACTATTAACACGTTTTAATATGAAAAAAACACATTTTATTAAAAACCAATTTATTATAAAATATGGAATTTTTAAAAATAGTTTTACAAAACAAAATATTTAAAAAAAATTGAAAAAATTAGTGATTAAAAAAATAATATAAATTTTTATTAATTAATCTATGAAATTATATTTACTCATATTTTATATCAAAAAATCATCTTATAGCTTAAATTTTTATTGATAATTATTAATTAATAATATTTTTTTATTAATCACTTGTAATACACGGGTTACTAACATAGTTACCAAAATATACAAATTATACCCAATCAACTAAGTTTCTAGTCATGATAAGAACTTTCAACTTTTAAAATTATACCTAAATATATAAACCATACGAAAATTTAACTATTTAACAAACAAGTGACAAGTGGAGCGTTTGATAAAAATGATAACCGTTAGAGCTAAGGTGTTTCTCCTTTTAAATCGTATATATAACGAATAAATTTTTTTTCATGGGTGTGGGCAACCCCCATGGGATGTATGTGTGTCCGCCCATGGTGATATATGAATATTGGAACACTTTTATTTATAGTAAACTAGGTTAAAATCTTGTGTCTTACACAATTGAAAAAAATAATATGTTATATATATATAGGGAAGAGATCATATAATAACCCACTCTAATTGAGAAAACTCTATAACTCAAATCCAATTGTTCAAATTTTCTAAATTTAATCTAATGGTGACATGTGTCACTAATTAATTTTTAATAAGAAAGGGCATTATGGTCTTTTATGTTAATTACAAAAATCAGATTTAATATAAGAGTGACTGATGTCGACGGAGCTTAGCTTATAAACTAACTAAAAACCGACTTTAAACTAGACAAAAAGTAATAAATCTAGACTCTCTAAAACCTAAGCTACCGACAGGCAAGTGTACCTATCGTATGTAGCACGACAAAAGTAAGTCCGGATATCGAACCCACAGACTTCTACAGACTGTACTAACTAGACTCTAGGACTTATCTATACACAATTTTGTATTTAAATAAAATAATAATAAGGAAGGGGGTTTTCTAACAAAACTAAGAATGACTTAAATAAACTGAAACAGACGAGCAAACAAAAACTAAACCAGATAAGAAAAGAAACACTACCTAGGCTTGAATCATATACATGCTTGACAAGGTTCTCTCGGGATGGAACTAATGTGATACCGGGATCTTATAATACTAAACTCAAAGGAAACCTAGAGCACCCTCGACCCTTCTCAAGGATAGTCAACTAAGGATCCTAAAAGCCGTTAAACCACCGGACACATGGATTTCCCTCACAGGTCATCCAACTACTTATGAAGTATCCGCTAGATTATCTACCTCACAGTACGATAATCTCAAAGCACCTAAGAAATAACTGTTAAACATTCTACCTCACGGCGCGAAAGTCACAGTTTACTTACATGCTCGGGATAACTTGGGTTTTCCTATTGGACTCGATAAACATGAAATGATAAACATACTAGAAAGATCTTCTCACAAAGGCTCTAACTAGAATTCCTACATCCAAGACTTATCGACAACTTCTCACCTCACGGCTATTGAAGCAAGTTACACATCTTAACTGTTTAAATCTCGATAAAACATTCCTATGAATCACTCGGCCTAAGCAACTCATCCACTAATCAAAAACACACAGTAATTGATTCTAGCATGCACCTATTTTGCGATAGACAATCGCCAAGACACATGAGGAACATCATATCAATCAATTAACAATCCAAGACACACATACACATCCAATATTCCAAACCAAGTTTTTAAATCATAAATCATTCACATCATAATGTTCCAAAACCGAATCAAACCAAAATCAAACATGCATAATCATCCAACCTAGATAGTTCTAAGAGTTTAGCCACTAAACATCATATGAAAACAATCCATAATCTGTTTAAAGTAAGAAAACATGAGATACAAGAGAAACAAAGTAAACCGATCACGTTACACCCTTCGGATCACTCGTCTAGGGCTTCCCGATGATCAAAATCAACTCCAATCTCGTTCTCTAGCCTCTTGTCGCCTCCTAGGTCGTCTCTAATCGTCCAGAATCGAATCCCCCGACTCCAGCCGTTTCACAAACCTTAAACTCGAAAAACTGAATTCTTAACCCTGTCGCGTAGCGCGACAATTACAGTCACACCCGTCGCGTAGCGCGACGGGTTTCGCTACCCGACAAAATAGTCGGGTCAACCGGCATTATTAAGTGAAGGGTATTTTCGTCATTTCCACCTGTCGCGTAGCGCGACAGGGTTTACTGTAATCCTCGCGTAGCGCGAGGATTTTAAAAAATCCAGCTTTTGACTTCTTTTATCTTCGGGTCTGTTCTTTTCCAACCGGGAGCTCTATTTCTTGATCTTTTATGCCAAAATGACATGTTTGTTACCTGCAAGCATGAATTTACCAAATTGTGAAGAACCAGCATAAATCGACTCTAAAACGAATAAAACTGTACGGAAACTAAATAGAAACAAATGGAAAAACAGATGTGTTTTGCAACACATCAGTGACAAGTGCAGACTCTTAAAAAACCATCCATTTTTCTATTTTTAAATTAAAGTTTCCCCCATTGATTTTTATACACTTATAACTTTTTTATACTATGTTATTTTTTTTATAAAAATTACACTAATAAACTCGTCATATTTTTCTCATTAATTTCATTATAGTCACGCCAAATTTTTTTTGGACGTTCGTAATTACACTAACGTAAAAAACATAAATACAATAATTTCCCCTCTTATTTTCAAAAATTTTCCATCAAAATTCTTTTCTCTCATCTTAAATATATATTACAAACTTATTTTTTATTATAAATTTATAACAAATAAGATAGAAAGTTAGATAATTGTAACGTAAAAAAAATAATAAGTTACAGCTCGTTACATCAGTATAATTATGAACACTTTGAAAAAATTCAGCTCGTTACATCAGTGTAACTAGGAACACTTTGAAAAAAATTCAGCGCGTTACAGCAGTGTAATTACGAACACTTTGAAAAAATTCAGCTCGTTACATCAGTGTAATTTCGAAAACTTTAAAAAAATTTGACAAAACTATACTTGAATTAAAGATAAAAATGTGACAAATTTAATGGTGTAATTTTTTTAAAAAAATAATAGTGTATATAAAAGTTATGAAGGTTTAAAAAATTAGGGGGTAAACTTTTATTTTAAAAATCAAATCAAGTACACCTAACAAATCTCTAAAATACTCTTAAAGAAATTTCAACCACTCATTTTTCCCAGAATTAATATGGACAACACATTTTAAATTCATTAAATTAGACAACCAATCAAATTGGGTTAATAAGTTATCTCAATTACCAGGGTAACAATTGATCCTTACCCTATATATATATATATATATATATGTATATGTATATCTTAACAAACAAATTATATAACTAAAAAAACGTGCAAATTGCATAGTTTAAAAAACTCAAATTTTACAAATGTTGAATAAATATAATATAATTCGTCAATACAGAGAGTCGTCAAAATATGTTTAAAAAAATTCATGTAATGATTATAAGTTGTGTTTTATTTTTTTCAACTATGTGCTAACATTTTAATGTAATGTAATAAATAAATATTAATTTAATTAAAGTATACTTATTTCTTTAAATATTACTTATTTCTATTATTTTAGCATAGTGTATTTCTATTATTTAAATCATCTAGTCATATTAAATCTCCAAAAAATTTTAAAATAATTCGTAAAAAACAGTTAATATCATTATCGTTTTATTTTTAAATATTTTAAGAAATATAATTCAAATTTGATGATATTTAAACAAATTAAATAAAACTTGTTTAATAAAAAATAAGTTTATTCAAAAGAATCGTAATTAATTCATTTAATTAATAATATATTCATTTTATTAATTTAAAATTGATGACAAGCGTCAACATTTAATTTTAGATTAAACTTCTCTTTTCTTCTTATGGTTTGACAGTTCTCACCATTTTACTTCAAACTTTTCAAAATGTCCATTATACTCTATTTGGTTTGACAGTTATAAACATTTTGCTCCATGTGGTTTAACATTTATAACTCTTTTGCCTTAAACTCTTAGAGAAAAATGGAGAATAATGAAGACATATTGGCAAAGTCAGAGAATATAATGGACATTTTGAAAAATTTAGAGTAAAATGGTTATAACTATCAAAACACAGCGAGCAAGGAATCAAAAGGAAAGTTTACTATTATTTTTATTTATTAATAATAATAGATTACCGTGACGGATCTATGTTTTGGTAGTATTTCACTTTCATTTTCTAGGTTTCATACATTACTTGTATGGTCCCAAATTTTAAAATTTGTTACACACATAGTCGTTAGGTTAGAGTAATTTGATGAAACATGTGAGTGTAATTTGGAGACTTAAAGATTATATGTGATACATATGTTTAAAGAATTAAAGTTTAGGACCATAGATATAAGTAATTTATGAAACTTAGGTATCAAAAGTTAAATACTTGCAAATAACAAGGACTATCTTGGTAATTTATTCTTTTATTTATTTTATAATTTCTGGTTTTTAACTTAATAACTTCTAACCAGGTTTATGAAAGTCAAATCTAGCATCAGTTCTGTCAATGATAACTTATATTTACAAATTACCATAGAGGTTTAAAAAAAGCCCAAAACAAGCCCCAAGGCCATGGGGCCTTTGTTCTTTGTTGTCTTGATTGCATCACGTAGTAAGTAGCTTTGTCTTCTTTGCCATATGATATTGAATATTGATATCACCTCTCATAGACCACGCATGGTTGTGGGACTTGTGGTAATTAAGGATATGATGCCCCACGGTCAAAAAATCAAAAGAAAATGTAAAATCTAACTTTGATGTTATGTATGCATTGAAAGTTCAAATCAATGTTTTAATAAGCATACATATTTCAATTTTCAAAAAAACCAAATGACTTTATATGTTAGAGAATCATTTCAAATTTCATAAATATTTGTATAACCACAAAGAACTGGGCGCTTGGGTCGGGTTTTCCCCGAGAATTGGTGGCTGGTGAGCTAGAGGCTCCGTCCGTCTGGATTAGTGGCCAGCTTGGGCATCCTTTAGGCTTTAGCCATTGGAGGCCGCGTACGGAGTGAACAGCAGTTGATTAGTTTGCCGTTCAAAAAAAAATTAGTTATTGGATTATTTTCTTCGCGTAAAAACCGAATCCATATGGTTTATTTTCTCCGTATATAGATGGTATATATATAATTATAAACCAGTTATAGTTAAGAAATAAAAGAATATTTCTATTCACAATTTTTTATCTTAAAATTAAAACAGAAGAATAGTTACTTTTATGTTTCTAATATTATATGGCTATAAAAAAAATTTCTCAACAATTAAGATGTTTTTATTTGAATTGGTACATATATATTTACTTTAAAAATAATATACAAATCACTTGGTTTCTCCAATTTATTGAGATTCTTCTTGATCTGGACATATGTGTTTATGGGTTTAACATACAAACAAATGCCAAATTATTTTATTTTCTTTCTACTTCTTATACCTAAAAAGTCAAAATTGGTTTTGTTTGTATGTTGTATTTTCCATGATGAAACATTCAATGGCCGCATTTTTAACACTATTATTGCATGCTCAAATACTACTTAATAAAAATTGGATGGTAATCATATTCGGGTTGGGTTTGGGTTTTAACTTTTAAGTCAAAGGGTTTGAATTACGTCAAAATACGGATTGTGTTAAAAAGATTGTCTAAAGTTATGGTTTAATTTTCAATGTATCATTTTAAATAAATCAAGTTTATTATGATAACTCAATTTGAATTTCTAAATAATTAACGAAATCAATCAAAGTATCATAGGATTTGTTAAATATGGATCCTTGTAATGTCTCTTCTCAGTTCTGACTTCCTATCAACTCTTGACTTCTTAAAAAACAATTGTAGTTATTACTTTTTTAATTAAAAATCATTATTTTGAAACTTATCAAAATGTTTGTTTAGCACCAAATTTTTAAGATCGTTGGAGACATATTAGAAGTAGAAATCATTGAGCATATATAAGAATATTTGAATATATTCATTTACTCACAATTATTTGTTTTGCAGCGTATAAATGGAAAGCTCGTTATTAAAAAAGTATTTATTTATTATTGATTAATAATATAAATGTGTAGTCTTATCTTTTGAATTAAGCATGCTGGGCAAATATCTAAATGATTATTCCTAATAATCCACTTGTGAAAGTTCGATGGATACGAACGCGGACTAATTGTAGCTGGCAACGGTCGTCTGAAGAAGTCCAAAATATGAGCAGATTTATAACTAATTAATAGAAACGAATGTGAAATAGTTGTTGCTATAGTTTTATGTATAAATAGCAGAGGCAACGATCGATAATAGAGACATCTGCACACTCAACAGTTACAAACACTTCTCTGTACTCACAAATTTATTTAGAATCGATCGCTTGTGCTTATTATGTTTGTATTTCTTACTTGTCTTTAAATATAAAAAAGGCAGAGTGACGATTGTCACCCCGCGAGGTTTTTTTGCTAACAATCCTAAGGGATTAAGAGTTTTTCCGTATATATATCTTATGTGTTTTGTTATTTACTTTTGTTTATATATTCATTATCCCTAAGAATCTTTGGGGATAGTTTTCTCGATATATACACATAAACTGTTTTTTAGATCATAAAGCACAAAATCTCACTTAACTAATTCGGTTTTTCTAAAAACTGTAGTTAATTTTTACCCGAAACAATGTTAAAGATAAGAAATTGAGTATTATTAAGGTGGTGTTTGTTTTTTCAGAGGTAAAACGTCTGCGGTATGCGGACCACATCTGCAAACCTCTTTTGCAGAAGAGGCGGACCAAACCCCGGCAAGAAGAGTTTTTGAGGGTGTTTGTTTTTCAAAAACATCTTCAAACAAGACAACCTCTTCATATGAAAACCCAACCCACCGTCCCCCAACCCCACCGTCTGCTCAACCCCACCGGCCACTGATCCTCCGATCGTCCACCACTGTCACCATCACCTCCGATCGTCCCCCTCCACCCACCGTTAACCATCGATGAGGCAACTCCGACCGCAGAAGGCCAGCTCCGATCGAGAGGATGAACCGTCGAGGAGGGCGAACCCTAGAACCCTAGATCGAGAGGATGAACCGTCGAGGAGGGCGAACCCTAGATCGAGAGGATGAACCGTCGAGGAGGGCGAACCCTAGATCGAGAGGATTGAGCAACCGATTGAGAAGGCGGTGGGGGGCGCGACTGAGAAGGGGCGAACCAGAAGCGATCGTTCTAAAAACCCTAACAAGGGCGGTGGGGGGCGCGACTGAAAAGGGGCGAACCAGATCGAACGAGGAGGAGACCGCCCCAACCCTCCGATCGAACTCCTGCAATCTCGAACGAACGGAAGGCACGGCGGAGGAAGGCGCGGCGGAGTAGGCACAGTGGTGGGGGAGGCCGGCGGTGGAGGAGACCGGTGGTGGGGGAGCCGGCTGTGCCAAGAGCTTGGAGGTGCGATGATGTGAGAAGAGGTTAGAAGAGCTCAAAAAGAGCTTGGTCCACGTCTGCGCCAAGAAGAGGCCGCACAGACGTTTTTTAATGAAATGTCTGCGAGAAAACAAACGGTCTGCGAACCTCTAACCTCTTCCCGCGTCTGCGTGGCGCAGACATAAGAGGTTAGAAGAGGTTAGAAGAGATTTTTAAAAAAAAAAACAAACACCCCCTAAGTCAATCACTAAAAAAACACAATAATACATTATATATAAACAAACAAATAAACTACCATAAGTCTTTCTCCAACTCACGATGAATCATCTCTTGTATAATCAACAACGTTGCTAGGATTTGAACTACTCACTTATTTAAAGTTGTAGATATACTACTACTCATATTTAACACAACTTATACATTGAAACCATAATTCAAAAGCTTATAAACATTTTCATATTCAATGTTATTATCTTAATAAATGTATGAATAATTTCAATCAATAAAATGCAATCTGTATCTACGATTCAACACCATAATTATGGCTAATGTAAGACTGGAATCTTATCAATATTTTTGAACTTTCACCATTTTCGACTCTTCCATTCTTTTTTCCTATACTTGTCTTCATAATCCTAGTCTTATACAAAGTCAAACAACCCACAAAAATGTGTGGATATTACAACTTTGTAGTAGGATATTTGATATCAGAAAAAAATTATCCATGTCATGAAATACTCTAAGAAAACTTCTAATCTTTTCAATTGTGTCACTTTTTGATACATTTAGACAACTATTATAATTAGAATCTTAATTTTAAATATTAAAAAGCACATCGGTAATAAAATGACACAATCAAGTATTAAAGGGTAAAATCTCTCCTCGTATGAAAGTCTTGTCTTAACTATTTCTCGAATTTAAATAAAAAACATAATGCAAAGCTTTTCAAATTTAAACAAGTCGTTAACATTTTAAAAATTGTTAACACATTTAGATAAAACATATTAACTTTGTTTCATGTTATTATGTTTGTGTCAAAATTACTAGCTATACTAATTACACTTCAAATGATATAATTTTTAAATAATATCATAAAATAGTTTGAATAAATATGCTGAAAATTTTGAACTAAAATAATTCGGTTATACTAAATTTTAAACAAAAAGAAATGATAAATGATTGAAAGATGAAACTCAAAATTATTTATGTTTTTTAAAAAATTAACACAAAATTTGGGCATTTTTTGGGGAATTTCTAAGCATACATTCACCATTAAAATGTACAAATGATTAATGCATGTATAAGGACAACGAGAAACGATACCCCTCCACTGATAAATTATATTTTTCTTAAAACCTCGCGAGTTTCAAAAAATCACATTTTAGATTATATTATGATTCAAATTATGTTCTTAGAAATAATATCAACAACTTTTTTAAAAGCCTTTAGTATTTTATCAAAATGTTGTTTTTTTAAACTGCAATTCAAGTTACTTTTATGAGAAATTTTAAAATCTAATTTAATTATATTTTAATTATAAGTACTTTAGATTCGTTTTAGTATTATATATCACTTTTTATATGAATTAAAAATGTTGGGTAAATGTCTGTGTACAATAGTACGATTTTTGTTTGAATTCAAATTCAGTTTTAATTATTAATAAAAAAGGACCTTGATGTTAAAATGGAAAGTTTAGTATTATTTAGTTGTAGAAGTGGTTGAAAAAATTTTAGTACTCATATATATTTCTATTTGGCATAAATAAATAAATAAATCTTGTTTTTGTCCACCAATTTTCTTCCCTATTGTTCAAACACTAAAAAAGTCATTTTTAGTAGCTAAGTTGAATTTTTACTACAATTTTATCCACAACAATAATATCAGTAATATAATATCGCTAGGTTTTTTTTTTAAGTTTTAAAAGACAAAAAAAATACCCCTCCTATATAAATAAACTTCTAATTACATCTCTCTAGCTCTTTGACTCTCTCTACTCCACCGGCCAATAACACTTCTCAACTATCATTAGAACTATACAAAAAAGATTAAAACTCGTATTTGACTCGTAGCTCGTTCAGAAAAAGCTCAGCTCGCACAAAGCTCGTTTGTAACCAAGCTGAACCGAACCAATCGTCTTATAGTCTTAAAGCAAACTTTAAAAATAAAAGCTTTTTTTATTTTATTGTGATTAGTTTTCTACCTTGAATTGATCAAATTCTAAAAAAATAATTAAAATGAACTGAAAATTTTTAGCACATTAAGCATTTTGCATATTAATATAATAATAGTTAAAACCAAATTTTCTAATCATACACATCATCAACACATAAATCATACATAAATAAAAAATAGCATGTATTTTTAAAAAATGTCAGCAATTCAAAAAGATAAACACCAAGTGTACACTTGCATTGCTTCTTTTAATTAATAAAATAATATATATAAAAAGATATGCTTACATGTGGGTTGTTACTGTAGACTTAGCAATAATGTTTGTAGTGTCAGTTATTAATTTCTTAACACTATATGTTTATAAACTATAACTAAATAAACACAACATTAAATAATAATCTTTAGACCAAAGAGAGTGCAGATATTCATAATTTAAATAATCATCCTACAAACTTGTTCACGTGCATGATCTTTGAAGTTCATGATTCTGAAAAGTAAAATCTCTAACCAAATAGAGACTTCATTTCACTTAGGTTAATCTAGGTCAGAGACAGACCTACGTTATGATAACCCATTTGAAAAACTTTGGTAGTGTTCATGAATCTGAATAAACAGAATTACTCAGAGCACATGGAGCCATTTTCTTATTTTTCTGTCGGAATTCCATTCTAATTCTAACTAAGGATTCTTGTGGTTCCGGAGGATCCAGCTACAGAAGAACCAGGAATTACAAGATTATCTCAAATCACTTCAAAGACACATTATTGTATAGCCTTTACAAGATCAACGAACACCATATGCAAATTCTTCATGTACATTTTTATAAATCTTCTTAAAATATGTATTGTCTTCATAATAGACCGTGTTTCCATCAGTCCGCATATATTCAAAGTCACTTTACTTTTTCATCTAATTCTTGTCTCAGTTACCCTTTCTCAAATTTTTGAACCATGAATAATTAGAAGCTTATTTATCCTATAGTTATCAAAACATTAAATGGCGCCTTTGTCCATAGAGAGAGGAATTAAAACACTTGTCCTGCACCGATTTAACACATTTCTATTTTCGAAAATAGTATCAAATAGTTTGTTAACTATATATTAAATTCATTTCCTCAAATACTTTTACACCTTAATAAGAATGCTCTATAAGCTTAAACTTTTATAAGTCTTTAGCCTTTACTATCTTTTTAAAGTTCTATTTAATTTGTTGTTATGTGATATAATGACGATTTTTTTTAAAAATGGGGTCCATTTTAAAAAAATGGTTATAAGGGGGGCTCAAAATTCTTTTTTTTTTTTTCACAAATGGGGTTTTCTCCACTCCTAGTGGAGATTTTAAAAAGTGATAAAATAAGAATGTAGGGGTGTAAAAAGTCAGTATATTAGTCAGCAATTAAAAATCATTTAACATGTCCTTTTTGCCATTGGTAGTGGCGAAAATCAGTGGGCGTACCAGATTGTTCTTTTTCGTCACTGATTTTCGTCACTTGTGAGTTGCAATAAACCTCGTTTTCGCCACTATAAATGGCAAAAAAAGGACATGTGTGTACTTTTCGCCACTACCAATGACGAAAAGGACGGGTCAAATGATTTTTAATTGTTAAGTAATATACTTCTTACACCCCTACATTCTCATTTTATTACTTCTTAAAATCGTCACTAGCAGTGGAGAAAACCTCATTTGTGAAAAAGAAAAATTTTTGAACGCCCCTTGTAACCATTTTTTTAAAATGGACCCCATTTTTTAAAAAAAAAATCTATAATGACACAACATTATATGTTTCTTAGTTATATATAGTTGGTTGATAGGTTCGCTTTCTTGCTTGTAACACTCCAATTTAAGAACAAAAGAAACTTTTGCACACATGCATGTGGGCTTAAATTCTTCCAAATACTTGGGTTATATTCATTATATATTTATATCCGTTGGATAAAATCATAAAAATCAAAGGAAAAAAACAGGTTATTTTCAAACTAACGAAATAGTAAACTCTACATGTAGTAAAATTTCGAATCAGTCTCTACGATATTTGTAACGTTTGTTTTCATTGTTCTTCTCAAACTGTGAAAAGTGGAGATATAGTTTGTTACTTTGTTTACTTAGGCTATGTGTTATGCATCACCCACATCACTCCACGTAGGCATCACATAATCAACCAACACCGTCACCCCATCATCACTCTACATCATTTCCACATGTGTTTACCTTCATCATGCCTCCATCACTCTTTTTTCCCTTTTTCTTCATCTTTCACGCCGTGAGGGCTGTCACAGACTCACAAGTGAGCCCCTCACACCTCTGTGTAGTGGCAGAAGGGCGTCATCGGGGCGTGATTGGTGCCCCTCACGCCTCCTTCACGGGCGGAAAACACATAGCCTTAGACTATCCACAGTGGTCACCCCACTGAAAACCCTTCCCCACTGAAATTTCCTGCCACGTCATCACCCCACTGAAATCCTTTAACACCCACAATGGTCACCCCACTGAAAACCCTTCCCCACTATTCCACGTCATCAACAATTAAAATTAAATAAAAAAACATTACTCTAATTTAAAAATAATTCAATATTTTACAAAAAAAAAAAAAACACATTACATTAAAAAAACAATAACATATTAAAAATATTCTAGACGGCTTAGATGCTACGAACGACAATATCGGTTCGAACCCTTTCGATATGTTCGACCAAATCGGCTTTTAACGACTCGTGAATGCTTTTGTTTCGCAACGCCAAAATTTGGTTATCTCTACGCGGGTCATCAATTTCAAAAGGAGAAGACGGTTCGTCTTCATCGGGAACAAACGGGCTAATCGACTTGCCCTCACATTCAAGTATCATATTGTGTATTATGATACATGCATACATAACGGATCTAATTTTTTAGGATGCCATGCTCTAGCCGGATTTTTAATAATTTGAAATCTTTTTTTAAGAACACCAAACGCCCGTTCAATATCCTTCCTTGCACCCTCTTGTGCTACTTGAAACCTTTTCCGTTTAAAGGTTGTTGGACATGTTATTGTTTGCATAAAAACCGGCCATTCTGGGTAAATCCCGTCAGCAAGATAATAACCGTGAGCGTACTCGTTATCGTTACAAAAAACGATGATTGTGGAAAAAACACCGTTTTCCATATCATTGAGTAACGGCGACGAGTTTAGAACGTTTAGGTCGTTATTCGCACCAGGCATGCCAAAATATGCATGCCAGATCCATAAATCCTGTGAACAAACTGCTTCAAGAATAATTGAGGGGCATCCGTGATCGCCTCTCATAAATTGTCCTCTCCATGCAACCGGACAATTTTCCCAATCCCAGTGCATACAATCAATACTACCAAGCATACCGGGAAATCCATGATAATTTTCATGGTGTTCGTACAAATTCATAACATCATTATAATTTGGTTTGCGCAAATATTTAGGACCATAGAGTCGACGGATATTCTTACAGAAATTATAAAGGCACACTCTGGAAGTGCTGTCTGACATCTGTAAATAGTCGTCCATTAAGTCTGCCGTACTCCCGTAAGCCAATTGTCGAATAGCCGACGTACACTTTTGTAACGGTGTGAATCCTCGCCTGCCGCGAGCATCCCATCTCAGTTGAAAATAACTATCTGCAACCTCCAGATCGTTCACGATACGTTCAAATAGAGGTCGTTGCATCCGGAAACGCCTCTTGAACAACTTCTCATTATACAACGGTTCGGGCCCAAAATAATGACGCATCAACAGATCATGCCCAGCTTCCCTGTCTCGATTAATCTGAATTCTTCTAATTATAGGCCGAGGAATCTGAGAAGCGTTTTCTTGAGCCATGGTAGACAAAGCCGCGATAAAAAGATCAGTACCCTCGCTATCAGAAGATGAGAACACCGTAGAGGATGATGACATTTTTATAAAAAATGTATAAAATTTAAGAGAGTTTTGGATGGAATTGAGTGTGTAAAAATGTTGGGTATTTATTTAGTTTAAAAAAGTTTTTTTTTTTTTTTTTTTGGTTTTTACCGTTTAATAACGGTCAAGAGAGATGGACCAATCACATTCAAGTGATTTCAACGGGGAGCGGGGGCCGCTGGGCCGGTTTGAGCGGGCGCCGCTGGCAACGGTGGCGGTGTGCCCGCTGGACCCCGCGGCGGGATGGAAGCCGCTGGCAACGGCGGGGAGGGTATTGTGGCAAGTCTTATACTAAAATGTTACTCAATAAATAATATATTAAACTAAAAACTAAAATATAAAAAAATTAAAAGGCTGTAAAAAAAATAACGAATTCAGCAACCCTTTTTCGGTTTTTCCCTCCTCAAAATTACCTCAGATCCACTCTTCGTTAAAAGAAGCGAAAACACCTTTCAAAGGCATCTCTCTCTTTCTTCCACATTCGTTTCTTTCCTGCAACACTTTCTTCTACTCTTCAATGGCGGTCCTGCAACTCCCTCCTTCTGAAACCCACAAGTTACAACCCACAAAGCGTAGAAGAAAGCATCATCAAACAAACCCTAAACTAAAACAACACCCATCATCTTCATGGGACCAGATCAAGAATCTTTTGAAGTGCAAGCAGATGGATGTTACTGGGTCGGATCAGAAGGTCCAACAAGATCTGGTGAGGAACCCGAATGGGTATTCAAAGCTGAGTTCTTGCAGCTCCATATGCAGTTTCAGGGATGTTGCTAATGGGAATACAAGGGTTGTTCATAGGGCTGATAACTCGCCGGAAAGTAGCACCGAAAGTCAGGATTCCGGCAACCTCAGAAGGAAGAAACACCTCAGTAATGGTGTATCATCTTCTTCAAATACTGGGTCTTTGACCGCTTCAGGTAAATCCAACGGCCATGGGAGTTACACGTCATCTTCCCGAGGCATGCAGTTGAGAAAGCTTTCTGGGTGCTATGAATGTCATGCCATTGTAGATCCTGCAAGGTCAACCTCGCTAGCTTCTTTTTTATTTTATTTTACATATTTTTGTTACATTTTATATATTTTTAAAAAAAATATAAAACAAATCAACGTACCACTAAACTTTCACTCAGTTATTTTATCGAAACGGTTCAGGAGGAATAGGAATGTAGTAAACTTTTCTTTTGTCCTGAAAATATTTCCAAAAAAGAATGCTAAAAGAAGAAATAACAAAAAATAAAATTATTTGTTCACAATTACAATATTATCTAATTAATTATAGCTTTAACAAATTGTTAAACTTAGGGTTGTCTGGTAGTCTTTTAATAGTCATAAAATGTTACATCTTAATAGTTCATTGTCTCTTAACGTTTAAGAGATTGTGATCTATTAAAAGATATTATTTAATGACCATTAAAATGTTACCAAACAACATCTTAATTACTCATGGGCCGGGTTACATAAGGGAAGTGCTTAATTAAAACATAACAATATATATAAATTTATTTAAATTTGAGTTATTAGAAATGGTTTGAACATGCAGGATTGCTATTCCAAGAAGCACAGTTTGTTTATGTTCAGAATGTGGAGAGGTGTTCCCGAAGATGGAAAGCTTGGAACATCATCAAGCTGTTAGGCATGCTGGTATATATGTCTTCTTTTCATTTCCATTTTTTTTTAATAATTAATCATATTAATTTTATCTTTTGATACATTATAAAGACAGAAAAATAGTAACAAAGTAAATAAAGATGATAACAATTTTAGTACATTTTTGTCATTATAGAAAATTTATAATTCCTTTTATTATTTGGTTTTAACTATATATATATAATCATTATGGATAATTATTATGTATTTATATGAAGAAAGAAAATAAATCTGTTATTGGATTTATATGAGAACAAAAAGATATACATGAAGGTGACTTTTATGTCTCTAGTTTGGACAATTGTGAGCATGTGGGTAATAATGTAACCACATTCCTTTTGGGACCATTTTCTATTCATTTTTACATTTGCCTTCATCGTAACGACATATATAATGAGATTTGACCATCAGCATTTTCTATCATATTGTGAGTGTGAGTATGAAGTGAAGAAGATAACATATAATGATATTTATGATGAAGATAAAGGAATTATTTTTTTTATTTTAATTTTAACTAATAATAATCATCACAATTCATTTTTTGTTAATTCACTCATTTGATGGAATTGATGGTCAAGTTATATTATACACCTTTTATATTTATAATCATTTCTCTTATTTCTATTATGTAATTTATACGTGATAGGTGTTGAAACCTTTTTTAGATGACTATTATACATAGTCAAAAAAAATGCATTTGTTCACCGACTTGTCTTTATCCTTCTCATACTATTCATTTCATAGATATATTTATAGTGAGACAAATTAATTATTTCATAATAGTACAAAAATCATTATATGCACCCCATCTTCTCTAGTATGTTGTTATATAGTCTATTATTGAATTATTGATGGTATAACATTTGAAGTTCTTTTGAAGAAAGAGCAACACCGGAAGGTTTTTAAAATAATAATAAAATTAAAACAATTATGTAGCTTGCTATTCAGTCCCCAAACATAGCACAAGCAGGAAATGCGTATACCTTATTAAGTTATTAGTAAAAACTTATTTTTTTTTTCTAAAAGCAAAGGTAATAAATAAGAGTTTGGCATATATAAAAGAAAAGATTATAAATAATTTTGGTATAATATTTTTCTTTACTTTTTTTTTTATTTTTTCACACTTTTTTAAATGTTTATATTTTTTTATATGACATTCTCATTGTATGAAAAGATTATAAACATAAAAAATAGAGAAATTTAAATAAAGTAAAAGAAAATTTTATTTTATTATATCTTTTTTACACTTTAATCTCAAATTAGTAGTTTTAAATTAGAACGTTAAGATATTTTTTTAATCTTTTTAGAAATAAAAGTTTTTTTAGATTCATCCTGACATTTAATAGTTTGCTTCTTTTTTTTTGTATATTCACCTTGATATTTAATAGATTAAGATTTTAATGTATATTATTGTTTGTTTAAAATAAAGAATAAAAAGAAATGAAAACCAATATTCATGTAAACTATTTCGTTTTGTTTTGATTTGATTTCATCAGTATCGGAGCTCGGCCCGGAAGATTCGGGTCGGAACATAGTTGAAATCATATTCAAATCCAGCTGGCTAAACAAAGACCATCCGATCTTCACCATCGAACGCATCTTAAAAGTCAACAACACTCGCCGGACTATTCAACGCTTCGAAGACTGCCGTAACACCGTCAAGCTCCGGGCCACCACCACCTCCCGCTGCGCCGCCGACGGCAACGAACTCCTCCGCTTCCACTGCACCACCATCGCCTGCACCCTCGGCTCCCACGGCTCATCCACCCTCTGCGGCTCAACCACCACCTGCGGCGTCTGCACCGTCATACGCCACGGGTTCCAAACCCCGGTATCTGCCGACGGCGGAAGAAAAGGGGTTTGCACAACCGCCGGTAGTGGACGAGCACATGATTCTCTGGCGGTTGAAAAGTATGCTCTGAGGGCCATGTTGGTGTGTCGGGTGATCGCCGGAAAAGTGAAGAAGGTGGCCGGAAATGGGCCGGCGGAGGAGGATGGGCCGTACGATTCGGTGGCCGGGTATCCCGGGTCGTACCCGAGTATTGAGGAGTTGTATGTTTATAACCCGAGGGCCATACTTCCATGTTTTGTTGTTGTTTACAAGGCGATGGAATGCTGATGTTTTTAAACGTTTCATTTTGTTTTGTTTTCATGTGTTTGATGTACGGAAATATTAATTTATGATGATGCATCTTTAAACCTAATTTCTTTGTATATTAAGCTAGTGAGTTTGTATATTAATTGTTTAAATTTTGTAAAATTTAGATTAATTAAGACCATATTCTTCTATTTTATCTATATATTTTTTCTATTTACATTTTGTGTACTTAAATATTAAAGAACTATTTATCTTTGTTGAGTTCGATCATCTGATTTCAATTTGGGTAAACTGATTTGGATCTTGATTGAATTGATATCGACCTCAATCAGTAATGGTTTTGATTCGATGGTTTCGATCGACCCTAGTCAGTATTCACCGATCGAATTGGTTTACAGTTTGGTTAATTATAGTATAATTATTTAAAACTATGATTTATAGTTTGACTGTTTCTTTAGAATCCAAATTGTTCTTTTGTAGATTAGTTGTGGACCTGTTGTTGACCAGAGATGGTGAAGAATTTGGAGGTATTTAATCAAATTTAAAAGGAAATTCACTTTTCAACATCTTATAAAACTAACATAAGATTGTTTAGATCATGTGCATTTGTTGGTGATAATGAGCAAAAAGGTGATGCCACATTGCCACATAAACATCATGTAGATTAATAAGTATGAATAAATAATCTCTATATGTAGATTTCTAAGTATAAAAAAAATATATGTAATAGTCAGTTATAGTGATGATGCATGATTTAATATAATATAATAACCAAAAAAAATTTAAAAAACTAATAATTGAAAATCACTAACGTAATCACAATCACTTGTACGTCGTCACAAAGTGTTCACGACCAGTGGTAGCTAGAGGTGCACAAACTAGTTAACCGATCGAAACTGTTTTTGTAATAACCAAACATGTCTATCGTCGTAGAAGCTGTTCATAGGAAAGATTAATTATGGTTTTCACTTTAAATAGTAAAATGTAATATTTAATAAAATGTCTTCTACTTTTAATTTTTAACAGGTTTCAAGAACCAAACAGTAAATTAAAATACAAGAATTATATTAAATGACATTCCTTTTTTAATATATTAGTATATTAAGGAAACAAATATAATAAAGTTAAAACACAACCTTAACAATTTTTTAAAATTGTTTTGGAACATAAATATATTGATGCACTTAAATTTGATGACTATCAAGATTATTTTAAAGAGTAAATTACATAAAAGGTCCTTTATGTATTTATCAAATTTCATACTTAAACTTTAATAATTACGTCAAACATCCTTTATCTTGTTGTTTTGTAACAATCAGGTCCTTTTCCACTAACCAAAGTTAACTTTTCAGTTAATTTTGTTTAAATGACAATTTTACCCTTATAACTAAAGGATGGAATATGAAACTATATACAAAGTTAAAGGATGATTTTTGTAATTTACCATTTTTTTTACATTTTGTTAGTTTCTTTTATTTCTTTTTTTTTTATTTTAGATTTATTCTATTTAATATACAATTTTATAAATTTTTAAAATTAGTAATTAATTTATTAGTTTATTTATATTATAATCAAAAATTTATTTTTATGTTTTTGTTTATAAATATTTTTTTGATTGTTTAGTTTATTTATTATTTTCTTATATTTATCATTATATTTAT
Source organism: Mikania micrantha (assembly GCA_009363875.1). Lineage (NCBI taxonomy): Eukaryota > Viridiplantae > Streptophyta > Magnoliopsida > Asterales > Asteraceae > Mikania > Mikania micrantha. The sequence continues at coordinate 56,745 of SZYD01000680.1, forward strand.
AAAAAAAATTGTACCTGTTATTTACTAGTAAAAAAATATGAAATTATTTTGTATCATTTTAGTTGTTAACTAGTTGGCTAAAGATTAGTGGTATTCACGTTCTAGTTTTACTATTTTTAGGTGAAAGCATAAACCAAAACGTTAATAACGTTTTTTTTATTAATTAAAATCTAGACCGAAACTTTAAAAATAAAACCAAATCAAATCGTTATCAAATATCAATGGTTTGGTTTCAGTTTGGTTTTATGGTTTGGGCTTGAGCTTTTGAGCATGTTAAAAATAAAAACCAAATCAAACCTTTAATCTTTATTTACGGTTTGGTTTTTCTTTTTAAGGGTTCGGTTTGTGTTTTAATTTTTCAAAAAACGTTATTTTCGATTTAGTTTATCATTTCACCTAAAAATCGTAAAAACTGGAACATGGATACAACTAATCTTTAGTCAACTAGTTATCAACTAAAATGTTACAAAATAATTATACATTTTTTATTAGTTATACCGACAATCCTTTTTCGACCTGATTAAAAGTTTGGTTGTAGATTGGCTATTTCGGGGTTCCATGCCCATTATAGGTACTATTTTTATAATAAATTGATAGATTAATTTGTGAGAAGTATAACAATAAATAGGAAAAAATAATAAATAAACTAAACTAGCAAAAATTATTTATAAACAAAATCATAAAAATAAAATTTTGATTATAATATAAATAAACTAATAAATTAATTACTAATTTTAAAAATTTATAAAAATAGAAAATTAAATAGAATAAATCTAAAAGAAAAAAGAAAAGAAACAAAAGAACCTAACAAAATTTAAAAAAATTGGTAAATTACAAAAAACATTCTTTAATTTTATATATAGTTTCATATTACATTCTTTAGTTATAAGGGCAAAATTGTCATTTTAAAAAAATTAACTGAAAAGTTAACTTTGGTTAGTGGAAAAGAACCTGATTGTTACAAAATAGTAAGATAAAGGATGCCTGACGTAATTATTAAAGTTTAAGGATGAAATTTGAAATTTGATAGTTACATAAATGACATTTTATGTAATTTACTCTATTTTAAATGCAACAAAAGTGCCGTTCAAAAAAAATGCAACAAAAGTATGGCCTAATAAATGAAGCACATTAGTCCATGCATTTCTGTGAAATTATAATTACCGACACATGTTAATACTCCATTTTCTCGATATTATAGCCATAATAAAGATTCTTCTGATACAAAATCTGAAAATACATTTTATAGTAAACTGTTAATGATGCAGGACATGTAAAATAATGTTTATTGAAAACTTTATATTTTCCAATTATAATCTTTATTAGATAAAAATATAATGTTTATGTTCTTTAGTTCTTTTATTAACGTTTTATATTGAGCTTTTATTTATTAAAAATGATTATATAAACACCCGTGTGCGCTCACACGCGCGCGTCTATGTGTGTATATATGCATTAGTCTTTCATAAATATTTTTAGTTTATAAATAACTAGACTATATCCCGTGTGTTACACGGATTTAATTTAAAATATTAAATACTTAATAATAAAAATTTATAAATTATAAAATAACATTATAATATAAAATGTTTAAAATATGTATTAATAAGTATTTTAAGTAATAAAACAATCATCAAAAACTTTATTTTTGAAAGAAATTAATTTATAAAAATTTAATACTACAAAATGTCATTTGTTTATAATAAACTATTCTTTAAAATCTATGTATTATAGTCTATTTTATTTTTTAAATTTTTTTTAGAATACATGATTTTAAGAAAACAAAATTTTCTATTAAATGCCGATTTAAAAATCATTTATTTCTAAAAACTATTGATTTTTAGAAAAAAATTCATATCTTAAAATTTTTTTAAGTGTTTTTTATAATAAAATATTATTTTTAATAGATTATAAAACTTTTTAGTATTCAAAAAGTTAATAATATCATTAATATTATAATTATTGAATATGAAAATTAATATACTTATTTAATAAGAATGAGAATTTAAAGGGATGATAAGAAGTTGCCAAGTGGCACTATTAGCTTAATATTGTGACAAGTGACAAAAATTATTTTTGTTTATTAAGATAGTAAGATAAGATTTATAAACAAAATTTTTGCTTTAATTTGTTATAAAGGTATGCATTTTGTGAAAATGGTTGCAAACAATTAAAATAAACTAATTAGAAAAAACTTTTTTAATAAAGTTAGGGGTATTTTAGTTTGGTTTTCGGGTTACTCGACTTAAGATTTTATTTGGTTGTAACCAAAAACATAACTGAATTCTGTAATTTTATAGTTAAACTGAATAAGAAGTTCAGTGCGGGTTTGATTAAGTTTTTTAATTTCTTTTAAGAACAAAAGCGTTTCTATCAAAAATTTTGTTTCTCTCGTAAACTATTTCTTTTTATTTTAACCAAACTAAAATGATATTTTACAAAAGAATTCATAAACAATTTAAAATAAATTAAGTCTGTTAAGTTATGTTGTTAACTTTATTTTTAACAGCGGGTACGGCGAACCCAAAAGGGATTTCAATTGTCCTATCGGATTTGACATTCTAGGGGCGTACATTCGAGTTCACCCTATGAGGGAACCTTACAATCGGGTAAACCCACTAAACTTGCCCTAGGAAATATGTCATTGTCTGGATTCGAAAGCAAGACCTCTCATATGCAAATCAAGAAGCCGGGTAACCTCACAACTGGTAAACACATGTTAGAACGAGTTTGAGTCAAGACGGTTGCATGTCAGAATAAGTTTTAAGCAAAATAAATATGGTTTAAATAAGTCATTTTTTAATAACATCATGATAGTTCAAGTTAAAATGAATTTAAACTAAACAAATTACTTGAATAATCTTTAGTGATTTTATCATCAAATATATTAATAATAATTCTTACTCATTTAAGTATATTTTATTCACATAGTTTTTTTAGGTTATCCGTCTAAATAATAGATAAGGTTTTTATATATATATATATATATATATATATATATATATATATATATATATTTATTTATTTATTTTGATTTTGAAAAAGTGAATTAATTGAAGATGGCGTTTTTGTTATATGTGACTTGGGGTCCATGTAACAATAAAAAGTGTGCAATGACATCTCAAATAGTTATTTCATTATGATGTCCCAAAAGATGTTTGGTCAATTGTGTTTGAGCATGAAAAAACTATTTTTTAAAACAGAATAGAAATATAAACACCAAAATATAACGTTTAATTCTATCAACTAACTATTACACGTATAAATAATAAAAAAATTTAATAACTTTCAAAGAATTATTGAAAAGAAAGTGTGTTAAGATATCTTCTAATATTGTTTACTAGAGTATTGATAACATCTCGTTAATTTTGTGTTAAGATACCTTATAATATTGTTTACTATAGTATTGATATCTTGTTAATTTAATAATTGCCATGTGTAGTGGGGTGTGAAGGCCCCTCGTGACCAGCCCTACTAGGCATTGCCGCGCCTTGGTTGTGCTCCTTCCATTATGTACCCAGTGTGACAAGTGTTGTGCCACTATGGTCACGATCATCTTCACGTGATGGTGAAGCAAGTAGTCGGTGTGTTTGGCGAGCTGTTGGAGTCGATTCGACGTGTTTGGTGAGCTACCATAGCAGATCCAATATGTGCGGCTTCTGGTGAAGATTCGGTGTGGCTTCTAGAGCTCGAAACGATGATAATGGTGATGCAGAACCATTGAAGCTGGGTGTTTAGAGAGATAGATGATGTTGATGGGCCATATACGTCTACTCTTTCTCTTTTTAGAAGTTGAAGTTTAGAGAGAGAAATAGAGATGAGTGTTTAGAGAATGAGAGTTAAAGTAATAATTACATGGAGTAAAGAGTATGTAACAATTGCACATGTGTATTTGACTTGTTAGTAATAAGAGTAGTTGTCTATGTGAAACATACATGAAACTACATGAAGTGACTGGTAGGTGATGGTTAATTATAGTTTTTATACTTACCAAAAAGATACCTTAATAAAAAAAAGTGACATGAATTTTTTTTTGTCTTTTAGTTTTTAAGTATTATTGTTATTATTGTCACTACTACTGCTACTCATACTTTCAATGTTACTTTTACTTTTATTGCTACTATTTGTCTGCTACTACTATTTTGTTATAAATATCTAAAATATAATAAATTCAAATTTCAAAATACAATTGGATGGCACATACCACGTGGATATCAATGTAAGGGATAACTGTATTTATTTTTTTAACGACAATGAACATTTTCATTGAAAGCATAGCCGACAGGCTACTAATTATACAAACACCAACAATCCAACCAATCACCCAAACACTTCTAAAGAAAATACGTATTGTTGTGACTATTACACGAATAATTTATTACATATCGGAAATAGGAAAGTTGTTCCATAGAATCAATTAAAGCTCTTTTATCTTGCCTCTGTTGGTAATCCATGAATATACTTGTACCATGACATCCTCAACTCTATTATCCATTGAAACTCTAATCTTGGAAAAACCTATCGTTTTGTGCTTTCCAAACGTACCAAATCATGTTATAAATGATTGTAATCCATACCTTCTTTTTCGTGTTGGATACTTGGCTGCTAGAAATATCCTCCAACATGCCAGAGATGGTGCACATGTTACTTTAAAAGGGCATCTAATGAATACATGGTCCACATCCTCTATTTCCAAAATGCATTTGGAGCAAGCCGTGTGTTGTAGAAATACCCCTCTTGCCTCCAAGGATCGGGCAACTGGGATTCGTATTTAAAGTGCTCGTCACATGAAACAACTTATCTTAATCAGGATTCATTTGAACCACTTGAGCTAAATGGATCAACCATGTTTCTATCAATCCAGCGTCTGTATGAGCTAGTTGAGAACAATTTTGATTCATCGGCTCCCCATATCCACTTGCCATGTTCATCTTTAAGTTCATAGCTACCAATAAAACATTTTAAATCCTCCAACTCATCCATGAACGACTGACCGTCTTCATGATGTGTTTCCCCATTCCCAATTAAAAGAGAAACCCTTATTTTCCATCCTAACAACCCTATGTGCCATTAAGATTTTTTTTTCCTTATTGATTCCACTTCCTTAAGGTAAAATATAATCATCTATTAAAAATTTACAGTCGACTATTATTTGTATTAGTTTTAATATTTTACTTATTACATCTTAATACATAAAGAATTAATCAATGCAAATCAATGCTTTAAAATTCTAAAATAATAACTAAAAGTTAATTACGTAGTTTCACATTAAAATTTGGTCACTAATATAAAGTTGTACACCACTAACAAAATATTGGTGTTATTGCGTGAGATAACTCAATAATATTCTCTCTTTTATAGTAAAATTCTCATTCATTTTCTTTGATTGGCACTCAACACTTCTTAAATTTTGTCTTAAAATATTTATTTTATGGGCTTATTATGATATTATATATATATATATATATATATATATAAGAGTAAATTACCGAGATGGTACATGTGCTTTGCTAGTATTTCACTGTTAGTTCCTATGTTTCAAAAATAAGTCCTTATATAAGGGTAATTTAGTTAATTATGGGAGTGTAATTTGGTTAATTATGGGAGTGTAATTTGATGATATAAAGACTATATGTATTATAAACATCTAAAGTTTGAGACCATAAAAGTAATTTGTAAAACCTAATGATTAAGAGTGAAATACTGACAAAACACATGAATCGTATCGTTAATTTACTCTATAAATAATACAGTTTCTGTTGCAAGCAACATACTTTAATTGCTTGCAGTATGCTTTTATCAAATCATGATTTCATCCTGATGGTCCACACTCCTGTGAGCTATCATCGTGTGAATCCCCATAGCCCACTAAATAATTTTGGGCCCAAAGGTACGACAAGTGGGCCTACGCTTTCGTCTGACAAATTACAGAAAAGAATTCTGGCCGGGCTCTCACTTTCGAGTTAATCTACGAGAGTATACACCACACCATCCCCTAACTCGTAGACCACTGCCTGTCACTCAGTACTAGCCGTATAATGTATAGTCACACCAATAACACAATAAGTGTAAGTGTACCCTCATTCAAGGTGTTTATACCTAAAAAATAAGTTAACAGTTGAATTATAATAATACATATCCAACAAAGTTAGCCTATTGATTAAAATTTGACTCTTATTTTTATAGATCTGGGTTCAAGTCTAAATGTTGACATTTTAATGGATGTCATGTGAGGGGTATATCTTAAGCTTAATCACTGGTTCTGAACAAATGAGGGGCGAGGGTTTACCTATTACACGGGGTTCCCGCCAGTGGCGAAGCTTGACCGCAAACATAGGGGGGGCGAAACTTTGCCACATATAAATTTTTTTCCCTAACGGCCTAACGCTAACAGTTAAATGTTCGGGTTGGCGATTCGGGTCGGGTCGGGTCAAACCGTCAAACAATAAAAAGTAGATTTTTTTAGAACAAACAAAGATTTAAATAATTATCATGATGAATGAAAAAGTTAAGTACCTTAAAGAAGGTTACAACTCAGCGCGACGACCTTTAAGATTTTTAAATTCATCGATTATGGATTCCGAGTCAAAGTTTTCGGCAATTTCCTTCTCTATGTAAATCACCAAGCTATTCGCAAGATAATCATCTGACATCTTATTACGAAGGCGATTCTTGAATATTTTCATTGCTGAAAACCCTCTCTCTGTTGTTGCAGTCGAAACCGGAAGTGTCAGAATTAACCGAATCACTCTATCAACCAAATAGTATGTTTCACGTTTCTTAGTATCCACAAGACTTTTGCATAGATTAGAAATTGTTGATGCACCACTTAAGTTGATATTCTTTGACTTCTCAATATTAAAAATTTCCAACTGATATCGTAACTGAATCTTCTCTTGATCGGTAAAATCTTGAGGATAATACTTTTCAACAAGAAGACAAATCTCATCAACATTAATCTCTTTTGAAGATAAACTTGAACTAAGAGATAACAACTCGATCGTTTCCTCGTTAAATCTACTATTCAACTCATGTAGTTGTTTGTCTAATGTGGCATTAAACAAATCTACTCGGTAATAATGTCCAAATGTAACATGAAGATCTTTTTTCCGAGGTCGATACCGAGTTGAAGTGTATGGAGCTTCCATATCTGGCAAATCTATTTGAAGTTTATTACAAAAGAAAGTTACCTTTGCAAAAAAAGAATCCCATCCATTGTTTCTAAAAGTGTTCAGATTATCCTTTGTTGATGAAACTAACTCCATGGCATTAAGAATATCCTGGGATTTCTTTTGTAGTGCTTTAGAAAGATCATTGGTTTTTCCCATTAGTTCCTTCATCAAGTGAAGAATAAACACAAACTCGAATGATTGCAAGTAACCGTAAGCTGTGTCAGCATCTCCACGTTGTGAATGAGTAGTATGAGATAAGTCTTCAATAATTCCCTGTAGAACAACTCGAGTAACATCAAACATTTCAATCAAACTACAAACGGACTTAAAATGGGAACCCCAACGTGTATCACCAGGTCTACTTAATGTCCTAACTTGATTTAGTCCCGATCCCGATCCAATTTCACCCAAATCTAACAACTTTTGAATCTCATCTGCCTTTGCCTTTTGTAACTCATCATGACGCTTACTAGAAGCACAAACAACATTAATTGTAAAAACCAAGTGTGAAAAGAATTGGTGTACTGGAATAATTTCAGTTGAAGCTGAAACCAAGGCAAGTTGCAACCTGTGAGCAAAGCAGTGAACATAATATGCACAAGGACAATAATCACGAACAAGTGCTTGTAATCCGTTCCATTTTCCTCTCATGTCAATTGGGTGTTTCATTGGGTTTAAAATATTAATTTAGGGAAATTGGTTGCCTGGTTGGGCTAGTCGAGTAGTGGGCTAAATTTCATTGGATATTTCATTGGGTTTAAGTGTTAAACTATTAAATGTTAATAGTTATTAGTTAATAAATTAATTTGATTTTATATGTTTAATTGTTTATAAATTATTTAAAATTTTGTAATAAATTTTTAGGGGGGGCGAACATAGGGTATATATTTTTTTCCGGGGGGGGCGTAATAAAATTTTTTAAAAAATTTTACACTATGGATCGGAAAATGTACACTACTAAGCGAAAAAACAGGGGGGGCGGTCGCCCCCCCCCCCCCGCCCCGTCCCATAAAACCTGCGCCCCTGGTTCCCGCGCATCAGGAGGTACGGTCTCACGATCGACGATCGAGAAATCAATCTTAGTTACCAACCGCCAGGATTACTGACACACTCTGCTGTTTAAGAAAAAGTATAATAGTAGATAAAAAAATAAAAAAAATTATTGTTAAAAAAAAAACAACACAACCCAAATTTTAATAAAACTAATTTGTCTCTCTTGTATTTACATAATCTAACCTAACTCAATCTTTATACCCATTAACAATCCAACTTAACCCAATTTTATTTTATAAATATGATTTATGATTATTTTTACAATATTAAAACATTTATTTTATTTAAAAAAACAAATAAATTACTTATTTGAAATACAAAAATAGAAATTAAACTTAGATAAATACGTAATACGTTTTTTTTAAATAAAAGAACTTAAACAAGTTTGTGTTCTTAGATTTTTTAAATAAAACAAGTTAAAACGTGTGTGTTAACCTATCTAAAAGGGATATTGGGCAAGTGTATGCATTCACACGTCATTATAGGAGATTGAGATTGAGATTGTGTTATGATTAATGCATGCCAGATATCGCTCGTTTCCTATGTAGATGACACATATTTTGAGTATTTTGTAAGAATTACAAGCAAATCTACATTGAGTCACTAACGCAGGATGCGTATGTCTACGATTACATATTTACATGTAACCAAGGGCTTCTAGCCTAATGGTTACCCCTTTGACTTCCCTGTGAGATGTCACATATTCAAATCCCTCCTAATGCGAAATAGGGGTCCTTGGGAGGTCAGGAGGTTTTCCGGTGCGGTTTCCTCCTGGGTTGGTGGTGGGGTCTCAACGGAGGTCATGGAAACCTTAGTAACGTAGCCTGAAAATCATTGGTTCACACGTTGAGATCAAATGCCATTAAAAAAAACATATTTACATGTGACTTCATTTGACACTAATAGATAACCAAATCTCCTATTTGTTGTTTTTGTCTATATATAAGGTGTTCTTATCATTTGAATGTGATTTTTAAGATTTATTATGCTATACTATTTTATTATAGTACTGACATGATTAGATCTGAAAATTTTGATATAGTCCTAGAAACATAGCATCGGGCCTCCGACAGTGTCTCGTGCATATAATTAGCATATTTAGAGAGCATCGGGGTAAGGTATGTCTTTATCTTTTCCTCCCCAGACCCCACTATAAGTGGGATTTTACTGGGCATGGATGTTGTTGTTGTTTCCACAAGGCATAGAGATCTCATATTTTAGGCATAAATTTGTGTTTCTATGAAGCTTTTGCTTCTTTTATCTACATGCAAATTGATGCTCCATCCATGCAATTTGCAAACTTTGACCGACACAACTTCACATAAATGGAGAAAATAACCAATTTGACCAAAACTTTCCTCATTATGTCATTCTAATATCCAGTGGGCAATGGCGCCTATATAGCCACCATTTAAAAGTTGACACATGTCTTCAATAGACGTGGGAAAAGCGGGCGCCTACCCGTTAATTACAGGCGCCCGCTTGTTAAGGAAATGGTACCATATACAGGCGTCTGTCTGTATATTTACAAGCGTCCACTTGTACACATTTTTCTCGCGCCCATATAAGACACATGTCAACATTTAAATGGTGTTCTGTGTAGACGCCCGCCTATGTACACACAGGCACCGACGCCCGTACACAGTATGAACATTTATGGCATTAGAAAGTCAAATGGATATATATGGGAAAAACATGATCAAATGGGTATTTTGGGGATTTTCCCCATATAAATGTCTTAATTTTTGAAAATAGATCTTTTTTTGAACAGCAACAACCGAACGTAACGTTGTGGCATATGCACCACGCTAGCAGGCCTCGGAAGACACCTTCCTCAAGGGAGCGATAGTCCGTTTTATCAGGCGCCACCCTCGTAAGAGTTGCACCTGATGCGCAGAAACCAGCTTATTTTTGCTGTAAAAACTGCTCCTCCCATTGGTTCAGAACCCGAGATTAAGTTCAAGATTCCTCCTCTCACCTGGTATCCATCAAAGTGTCTCAAGTGGGAGTAGAACCCTTGACCTTCACATTGAAAGGTGAGTCTTGTACCACTAGGACAACTTATCTGGATAATTTTTGAAATTAGATGAGTTCATGCTTGCTAGAGAGAAACAAGCAAGAGACCAAGAGGGCATATCTTGTTTGCAACTGTTTGAAAATTTTTATCTATAGACAGTAACAGTTGGAGTAAAGATACAAAGTCAAATGGCAAAGTTAAATATTTAACTAAAATTAAAACAAGTCAAATGCTTAAAGATGTTGACTTTCCTGTAAAAAAATTAAAACTAGGATTGAGGACCCACGCGTTGCGCCGGGTCCGTTACACACTACTAACTTGATTGAAAACTAACCCTGCATAAAGAGGTTAAACAAATAGATTATAATTCATAACTTAATTGGATACTAACGTTACATAAAGAGGCTAAAACAATAGATTGTAATTCACCTTAATGACACAAAAAAGATAAAATGTCAATACCTGAATAAAATCCACAAATATAATAAGAGACTGTCAGGAAACAAACATATGTTAAAGACATGTTGCAAGAACTGTATCAACACTATCATTCAAATTTTGCTACCAACAAATACTAATTTCAGACAATAGTTTGTTAATATTTGTAATAAGCATTGGTTAATTCTAAGATAGTAAAACCTAAGTTTGGAATTAATTTTCTTATCGAATTTCTGTTGATAACAATTTTCTCAAAAGTTGATGAGTTTAATATGCTATAACCTCAAGTTTTCTGTAGTTTTCTTTATTAACCTATTACACAAATATTCTTTAAATAAATTTAAAAAATCACATAAACAACAGTTATCTGAGTTAAAGGGTAATTTCTTACGATGTGTATGCTGAGCTTCTACTGCACATCTCAATTTGGGCTAGATTTACTCTCTAACTCATTGAATTCTACAAATCCTTGTTTCTCTAGTAGCACATCCATTCAATCCTTTCAACTTTTAACATGTAAATCATAATCCATTACATTGTTAAAGTAATATCCCATAAAGACATGTGAATTACCTAGTTTAAATAATTTACCAGTAGATGGAGCAAGGCTCAAATTCCCATTGTGGTTCTGTTCTAAATCAACAAACATCCTATGGCTCATGTATTTGATAATATAAATCTTGATCAGCTTCAATAAAAACATGTCAAACGATTTTGATAGTTGGAGTTGCATTTAAATCACATATTCCACAAACGACATACCTGACAAAAAGAGGATGAAATAGAAAAGAAATCCAAAACTTCCGGTAAGCAAACGTAGGAGGATACATTGGAGGTGTGTAAGGTAGTAGTAACAGATTGCATAGAACACTAACCATAATCAGGTATAAATCAGTCTTTCAATCCGAAAAGCCCTAAGCTCCAAAAGTCATTGGTGTGGAGGAACAAAGCCATCAGACCAAGAGAGAGAGAGGCAATGAGATGAGGCGTTACCAGGCGCCATCGGAGCAAAGGAGCGGAGTCATCGGAGCAAGAAAGGAGAAGGAGGCGGTGTGAAGACTGAACCGACACAGTAGTTTCCCTTCCATCTCTACTTTCCCTCTCTACAATGATCGGATGCACACATGCTCTCGTGGGAGGAAATCGGCCCAAAGAAAGAGAACAATATGCGAAGAGACACCCAGCACAACCCCCGTCGTCCCAACAACCTTATTAAACGCCGGCCACTCAATCTGTCCAATCTCCGCCGCTACTCCGCTCCATAAACCCTCCTCCTCCTTAACCTCCCGATCCATCATCGCATTCTTGATCTCTGTTCCCAGTTCCGAAGATGTTTCTGCGGTGGCTTCCGATTTTGTTGCGGTTGGTTTATGTTGTTCTTCTCCGGCGCTGTGAACAACGGCGAGGCGGCGGTTGTTGTTCCTGGTTTTTCCGGTGAGATTGGGAATTGGGTGAAGGGTTGATTTGAACGATGTTGAGATTTTTGGATGATTGATGGGCTTTCCTGTTGATGTTGCCGGTGGGAGTGGGGAAGACGGGAATTGTGTGAGAGTCCAACTCATCTTTGAGATTATCATCCAGGAGATGCTGATCTTGATTGTTGTACGTTACGCATTATCAGTTGCATCAAAAGGAACAGTAATATTGTGAGTAGAAGGAAATATGGTTTTTAATATATACTAGAAAATGTCACCCGCGCTTCGCGGCGGGTCAACAATAAGTTGCACAAACTTGACAATTTACTAATACAATTGACATACTAACAAATAGTTGTCTTGCATGTGATGACGACGCCGACTTGATGGCAGAGAAAGACTGGTCATTCAGGCGAGCTGCTCGACGATGTGGTATGTAGTGAGTTTAGTACGCCCCGCCAAAACGGCTCCGAAACAAACAAAAAGGAATGCTTCCCCCAACCATAAAAGGAAAGATGACCTAAAAGATAATTCAAGATGAAAAGAGCATCATGTAATTAAATTTAAGTACCATAAAATATTGGTTCATCCAAAAAAAATAGCTTGTTTATGTACCTGTAATGTTAGAGGCATCATTGATTCTTATGTTAGCAACGATCAATGTCCCGTAATCAACAACACACGTAAATTGTTTGTACAACTCAGAAATAGAATGTCATATGCATATCATACAATTGTTTAGATGTACACAACTTCAATATCTGCATATTTAGTGCTCACTTGGCTTCACAAAAAGCCATTTTAGAGTCGTTTTAGTGCAAGCATTCACAAACCATTTCCGATTCAATATTTTATGCATCTTTCCAGAAGACTATTCATATCCTGAGTAATCATACCTGCAAAAAGACAAGCAATATAGTTTTGAGCATACAATAAAGATTTGGGCTTCAACTATTTAAGATTCTAATAACAATAACCTCTTAAAAACCTAACGGTTGCTAGTTCTTAACATTCCACATACCTAACCAAGCTGTATGTTGAGAATTTGAAAGCAAATTCTAAGATATTTAGCGGATTTTATTTTGACCCTATTTTAGAAATGCTAATGTTGTTAAATCTGGATTAATTCCTAGATTTGTCTTCAATTTGCTTTAATTAATCCTGCAACATATAAAAGATCAATTTTTTTATGTGAGAATTAAGCCCCAAACAACAACACGATACGTACACTTTCTACCATATCGAATGTGTATAATAAGTGCACAAAATTTAAACAGTATCCTTCTCATTCATCGGTGGTACTTTCAATTACAGAGTAACCCAACATTCATACAAAAGAAACAAATAATTTAGTAATAGAAAAATTGAGGCACGATTAGTATTAGCCCCATGAGACTAAATTTGAGATGAATGCTCAAATCAATGAACAATTCATACATCTGACCAATATTAGCAGCATTCCCATGAGAATAAAGCAGAGTGTGAGTGGCCATTGGATACCTAACGTACACTACAATTATCTTATTTCCTCGGCAAAGTAGGCAGTTTCAAAACATCGAGGTTTTCGGTGAGACTAATTTTCTTCAGAGTATAATTAATCAAAACTAATTATAAATGAAGGTGGAATCAAAAATCAACCATGTAAAAACGGAAATCAAATAGACGACGTGAGGAAACAACCCTAATTATTTTCATCAACCTATAGTCAATCGAAGGTAATTAGAAATGAAATTTTATCATACATTATGCATACCTGTACTCTACAAATCGATCAAACGGAGCAACATCCCATTGTTGATTTTTATCAGAAACGATGACGGAGAGGGCAATCAAGCTCAATATCATCTAACAAATCCTAAATACTAACGATGCTCGATCTATCGTTCACGAACTGATAACAACCGATGTCGCCGGAACTACCAACCGCTTAAACCCTCCATCATCAACACGAACCGGCAGCAAGAGAATGGCGATGGCAATTCGGAATAGCAGGTAGGAAATCATTGCCTCCTCAATAGATTTGGAGCTTCAAGTTTACCAAGATTTGAACAATTGGTGATGGTGGCGGACATGGACATGTTGTAACCGACTGACGATGACGATGCAGGTGACAAACATGGTTGATCGGAGATGGCGAGGCGAAGGCGAAGGTGAAGGAGAAACCTGAGGAATGAAAAATTGATATGAGCTTGTAAGGTTGTACCACGCGCAAAGGGGTTTGTAGGAAATGAATAGTGTTTATCAGACACAGCAAATTTTTGCTTTTTAAGTTATATATAAATATTAATGTATAAAACTTCAAAACTTTTGTTATGACATCTAACACAATACTAAAGAGGGAGGGGATAAAAAAGACAAAGTCTTTGTGAGTCAACAGTCAAACACATTTTGACCAATTATCCAACCAATCTTTGTCTGCTTCATCTTTTGTTACTAAAGATCGTTGAGTTTTTGTATGTCGTCCTGCAAATAGAAAAAGAAAAAGATTATGATTAATGGGTAAAACACTAGAACACTGGAAGATTAAAGACAATTATGATTATTCATATGAATATAATCATACTATAATGCCTTTTTGGGAAGTTTATCTGTTACACCAACTATACCCAGAGAACTTAATCTTCTCATCTCTCTTTTTTTTGACAATTTATCAAGAAAGCATCACGATTTTCATATAATTTCAAGACATAAATATATTATTTTATATATTAAAATGTATGAAAAGGAATAGTAAATATATGTATATTAGTAAATATATGTATATTATATTAAATAGTAAATTTAAATAAATAAATATATATATATATATATATATATTATATTAATTAATTAATAGTAATGCATAGGTGTCTATGAGTTTTCATCGGTTCAGATGACGGTTTGTTCGGTTTAGTCGGATCAGATATTCGGATTTGAAAATTCTGGGACCCTATCCGAAACCCGATCCGACCTGAAAACATATATTCTTATCCGATTCGAATCTATCATAACAATTATATATATTATATTATATTATTTATGTGTTTGATTCATGTAGTGACCTTTGAAAATTTAGACTTAAAATCAGAAGCTTTTTAACTTTGAAAATTAGTAAAGAGAGATAAGAGTATTAAATTTGAGAGATTTACTTAGAGATTTGCGTTTTTATTAAATTTGAGATATTTGCTTATAAATTTGGGTTTTTATTAAATTTGAGATATTTGCTTATAGATTTGAGTTTTCATTTTAATTCAAACGATTGGTGAGATGGGTTTTGTGATTAATTTTTCTATTATTTTTATAACATATTTGTAAAGATTTTATACGATTTTATGTTTTTATGATAATTTGTATAAAGTTTGTGATGAGAGATTTGATTTTGCTATGCAACTTATGTTTCGGCAACTGATATGTAATACCCGTTCTCGAGAGTGTACTGTGATAACCCGCCGCAATGCGCGGGTTGAATAAACCTAGTTAAAAATAAAATGCAAAATTCCCAAGAACAGAGAGAACCTTTTTAATTAACACAAAAAAAATAGTCATTTCTAATATTTTTGTTAAACGGATTTTAATTAAATTTGATGCTCGTTCCAAGTCTGTTCTGTTTGTCAAATTGGAGTTGAGAACCAGGGGCGGCCCGGGGGAGGGGCAAACCCGACCTCCGTCCCGGGCCGAATTTTTCGAGGGCACATTTTTATATATGTTTATATATATATATTAGGTTATAAACCCGAGTATTACACGGGTTTGAGTAACAAATAACTCAGTTAAATATATTTATGGGCCCATTTCGTTTCTCAAAAGCCCTTTATCCTAACCGGCTCCATGGACGCTCACGTTCAAGAAGAAATTGAATTCAAAATCCCAAGAAATTGGACCGCCACCAGGGGCTCTGCCCCTTGGACCCCGCCAGGGGCGCTGCCCCTAGGACCCCGCAAGGGGGCGCGGCCCCCTTGACCCCCGCTTGGTCAGGAGCTTTGAATGCGTTAGGGGCCTTTTTTCCCCGACTCGTCCTGGGCACCCAATTTCTCAGGGCCGCCGCTGTTGAGAACCAACAAGATCCATCATTCTGCATTTTCTGGAAATATATTGAACGAAATTCAGCCATTTACAGTTAATAATAAAACACAATTATCAAAAATTTTGAAAATGCAAGAAACTAATCAGAAATTTTGAGATTTCATCTCTCTAGCTTTGTAATTTGATCGATCAACTTGTAGAAAAGAGTTGTTTGTCGTTGTTTTTTGTACAGAAAATTGGGTTCTTCACGAAATAAAGAAATTAGACTCACATTCGATGTCAGAATTTCATACGAAACGAAAAGGATTTGCTTAATAAACACAAGAACTACAGATATTATAAATCAAACAAAAGAAGGAGAATTCATATAATGATCGATTGTGATTCACAAAACTAATTCTAATTAAGAACATTGAATTCTGAAATGATACCTGGATTAAGCAAACGATTTCTGCAACAAACCCAAGACAAAATTGGTGAACTTTTGATCTTTTCTTCAGAGGAATCAACTCGGTGCATGGATGAAGATCAAATGCTCATTATGATTGATATAACAGTAGAATAAAATAAGCGCAATGATGAAGATCAAATGCTCATCTCTCTTAGAACACAGAGTAGGTTATATGACTAAGATTCATGTCTAACAGACCATGAATGGTGAGAGAAAAATAGACTTACTATAGATGAGCTTATTCAAGCATGAGCTTGGCTTTATCAACTTAACAAAGCTTGAATTTGGCTCGTTTAGAACTATAAATTCAAAGCTCAAAGCTCGACTCATGAGATACTTGTAAAGTTGAAGTTCTGCCTGTGAGAAAGTTTTAAAGCTTTATATATAAAGCTAGTAAACGAGCTACAATTTAGTTATATTTGAGCTTTTGGCTTATTTAAACCCCTATAAGCTTAATAAAAATAATAATTTTCATATTTTAAAAAGAATGAATACCATTAAATATTTGATTTTATTGTATAATACATTACCAGATATCAGAAATTATAATAAAACTTTACATGTAATCAATCAATTGACAAAAAACTAATATTTTCCCAAAAAAAAGAGGGGAAAAGGCTAGCAAGGACTCAAAGTTAGGTCAAAATCAGATCTTGGATCAATGGATTCTTCCTTCTTTAATCTTTACGGGATTGGCAATGTCACACAACTCCTGAAGGGAGACGAAGAACTAGCCGTCCACCCATAACACTACCATATAAATAACTTGATTAGACATATTATTCATCATCAAGGTTAATGAATTCAGCATCACGAAATTATTTAAAATAAAATAAACCTCTGAACATAATAATAGCAGAAGTCAGCAAGTATAAATGTTTGAACAATTTCAGAAAGAAGCACCAATGAAGGCCACATTCCATAACCTAAAGCCGTCAACAATCGTCCACTTGTATCCCAAACCTGTATAGCATTACACGGGCCTCATAATCGTTATGGTTAAATTTATAAAGTGATCATAAATGAATATACAAATCGATCTATATGTGGACTGAGATCAATTAATCTACCTGAAGGATCCAATGTGCACAACTCAGAAACCGTGCGACCCCTAAAGCGAACACATAGTGTGCTGTGAACGGTTCAACAATCTAAATGATGACAGATTCAGGTTATAGAGATACATTAGGTCATTTATCATACCAAGTTCATATGTGGGTTAATAAACTTAGGTTCAAATTGACCTTGGTATTTTGCATGACCCGAAGTTGTGGGAGCACAGAAACAGATTCAAGATAAACACAAAAAGCCCAGATGATTCTATTTACAATGTAATGTTGTGTTGTTGGATGAACTACAAGAGACAATAAAGCACAAGGAATAACCTGCAATTCAAATCATCAAAGATAAGTTATTACAGAAAAAACAAAAACAAACAAGCAAACAAACGTCACAGCATATCTCACTTGTAACAAAGTTATTTGTAAGGTCTAGAGAAGGGTGCAATGGGGGCAAGCCTTATCAATATGCCAGGGGATAGAAAGGCTGCTCCCACTTAAGCCACTAGCTCATTACAGAAAAAACAAAGCACATAAAAAAAAATTAACAGAAATTTGATTAGAATGATGAATTGAGGAGATTACCACATACAAAACTGAAACATTATCTTTCTCAAGCATGTAACTGGAATTCAAATTAACACGCATCATATAGATGACCCAAACAGTTGTCGTCAATGTGGTTAGATCTAGTACGGTGTGTACATCATATTCCATAACATAACTGCAGTACAATCTAGCCGCTAAGAAAATTGCAGTCAATTCCTGTGATTTCAATGAAAGGCCTGCAAACATACATTCTGGATTCGTAAACTGAGAAACTTCAAATAACAGCTAATTCAATCCAAAAAAATGTTCCAGCTAGCTTCAAAAATGATATTGATTTCCAAAGGATTTCAAAACACAGTTAAGATGAGTACATATTTAAAATACGAACAATCTATTGGTTAATTTAGTGTTGAAGAAATGCAACTAAATCATATTTTTCAGATGAGATCATCATTGTGTTTGTGTCAATCGAAATCTTCTATAAATTCCTGATCAACGAACGATAAACGAAAAATTTTCTCTCAATTTCGATATGCGTAAAATCAAAATCTCGGCAAATGATTATGATTGCAAATAATGATAATGATACAAATCTAAACAACAGAAAAAGCATAACCATAACAGTGATAGACGATGTTACCGGCGCAAGTTTTCTCGGTGGCGAGCTTGAAAATGAGCACAGAGATGCCGAGAGCATGGACGGCCTCGGCGGCAATGAAGAGGTTATCGTGATCGTAAACGACGAGGCGTATGACGACGAGAGCGGCAATGGCGGAGACGAAGGCCAGGAAGGCCTTGATTTTGGGCGGTTGGCGACGCAGCCATGCCTGCAACGCCTGGATCGGCTGTTTCATTATATTGAAGGGTGCCAAAGTTTACGACGAATCACATTACATAAATGGTTTGTTTTACCCAAACCCAAAAGCCAGTTGCTTAAATTATGTCAGTAACATATATAACATTTTTAAAATTGGTTCTTTATATCTTAATATTATAATAAATAAAAACCTATATTGTCACATATTACTTTTTTAGTATATTATTATCACATGTCATTTTTTAATGCTTTCAATCATTCTTTCGCAGATTAAATGATCATGATAATTATAGTTATATTTTTTAATTTATTGAATATTATAAATCAAATAACTAATGATATCATATACCTTTTCATATTAAAAAATAGTTTTAATACATTAAAAATAAAATCTTTTTTTATTGAAAAACTCGCTTAAAAAAGTTCACAACATATGATTTTTTTTATAAAAATCAATTTTTTTAAAATAATAAGTATTTTAAATTTGTAGTTCTAGGAAATATATAAGTTTTGTAAAAATAAGTTTTCTTAGAATTTTTTTTAAACAAGTTTTCTTACAAAGTAGAAAACATTTTAGCTTTCAACCATTGTAACACACGAGATTTAACATATTTTATAATGAACAATCATTTAAGAATGAAGTTAAGAACTTAAAGCATTAGACAAATTAATTTATCATTTTAATAAATTATGATTTATTAATTACAAGCAATAAAAATATTGTTTTGAGAAATTTTATTCTAAATTTTTAGCTATAATCTAATTAATAAAATTTCAAAATTTTTTTGGTCATCAAAAAGAAAATCAGTTTTATTGATAAAAATAAAATCCAATTCTTTTTAATTAAAACAAGGAAAAAATGAAAAATTATATGTAACTAGAAAAGCGACTAAGAAAAAGCGCATAATAATTAAAAGTTATATATAAAAAAAGGGGTATACTGATTTTTGAGATCAAAACATATATATAAAAAAAATACGATTCTTAAATGTTACAACTTAATAACTAAAAAAAATTAAGTAATGGGAACTAAGTAGAAAAAGGTTGCCGCAAGTAATGGGAACCCTCAAGAAAGAGTGCTCTAAATAAATTTTCAATTATAAAATAAATTAATTAATTTTTGATTTTAAAATTTATAAATAAAGTTATTGAAAAGAATACAAGTAAAAAAAAGAAAGAAAGTAAAAAGAAGAAAAGAAACTAGGCAGAATTTAAAAAAATTAGTAAATTACAAAAAGCACACTTAAAAGTAGTTCCATATACCAATGATGTCTTGTCTTAGTGGTAAGATGGAGGTATGGGGGAAGTGATAGAAGACCCAGGTCATGGGTTCGATTCTTGATCTCACCTGGTTTTACCGGCCTTCCACTGTCGTGCCTTTGGGCGGGTGCTTGGGTCGGATTTTCCCCGGGAATTGGTGGCTGGTGGGCTAAGAACTCCGTCCGTCTAGACTAGTGGCCAGCTTGGGCATCCTTTAGCCATTGGGAGCCGCGTACGGAGTACCCGACAGTTGCTTAGTTGGCCGTTCAAAAAATAAAAGTAGTTCCATATTTCATCATTTAATAGTAAGGGTAAAAATAATCAGTTTTGAAAAATTAACATAAAAGTTAACTTCAGTTAATATAAAAGAAAGTAATCTATTAGAAAGTTTATAATCAACAAAAAAACCCTTTATCATCAATGATCTAACAAACCATGTATCATAGACTTTCAACTAATCAACAACATGAATCATTAGTAATCAACACATATTAAATAAGCAAATAGGCATACGACAATCCGAAGAGCAAAAATAAAAGAAATTAACAAAATCATACCCATGGAGCCAAATCTTCAACGTTGATAAACAATACAAACCGAAAAATAATCGAAAATCATAAATAAAGCACGTGAAAAAATAACAATAACTCGTCTCACTTACAGTATAGTAAAATCAATCTATAATTCAACCAAATCAAACTTCTATGGTGGCATAGAACTAGAGAGAGTTTATCTCAAATTTGAGAGTCAATTCATTTGACAAAGCTTTCATGAAGTCAAAATCCTGCTGATAGGTGAAGTCACAGTCAAAATCAATTATACAAAATTGAAGGGAAATGAAACAACTCATGATGAAATATCTAACGTTGTAACCAAGGTCAGGAATAAGAGGGAAACATTGATTAGAAAAGAAGGTTCCCCTTGGAATTAGGGTTGAACAAAATATGGTATATAAGGTTAAGTTAGTAATTTAACATCTAAAGTCTTATATCATCATAGGGGTGTTAGGGAGACGCCAGGGTGGATCCTTGGACGCCATCAATACGGCCCGTATTGGTACATACGGGTCGTATGTAAATGAATATTCTGACAAAAGTTGTCACGTCAAATCATAGGGCTGATACAAGTCTGACACGCAATACATACGGCCTGTATTAAACGCCGATAATTTGAGATTACTATTTGCGCGCAAATTATTTGACGAGACGTTGTAATAGATGTTGGATTTACGTGCGAGGTCATTAGAATTGAGCGTTATATATTGAACGATATTGAAGATTTATTTAACGTTATATCTCAAGTTTTAGTCGTTCAATCTATTACTCGTTAAATATTTGCTTGTTTGTAATTTCGAAATCGTGTTAAAAGTTTAACAATGTCGATGGGAGGCGACAACTTCGGTGAAGAATATATGTGTGTCTATGAAACTGATCAGGTGATAAACTTATTCATTTAACGATTGTTAGTTTACAAAATCTTATACATTTGTTATTTTCAAGTGTTTGTCGGTGTTGATGAACTGGTTGATTGGGCGATTGCTAGAGGGCGTGAAAATGGTTATGTGCTAATTAGACGATGAAGCAAAACTAATGCAACCAGAGTAGTCATAAAGGTGTGGCTTAAATGCGATCGCGATGGCGTGTATCAGGGTGAACCAAAGCTAGACGTACTGGTTCGAAGAAGACTGGGTATGAATTTAAGCTAATTGGTAAATACGAGAGAAGTTGTGGTGGTTGGAAGTTGCGTGTGGTTAATAGTGAACACAAGCACCAAGGGGCTGAACAACTAGGCGGTCATCCATATGCGATGAGATTGAATGAAGGTGAAACCTGTCTAGTTGAGCAACTGTCAAACCAAAACATGTTGCCCCGTGATATACTTGCCGTTGTAAAGGACCAAAACTCTGATAATGTTTCCAACCTTAGATCTATTTACAATGCACGACGGAAGTTACGTGCTGGACACAACACGGGGGAAACTCCAATTCAGGTCCTTTTTAGCACACTGCAAAGAAATAATTTTATTTACCAAACTCAAGACGATACGTCAATAGATGTCGTGGAACATATTTTTTTATCCACCAGACATCTTATAATATTTGGCGCGCATTTCCTCATGTCTTGTTAATTGACACAACTTATAAAACAAACAAATACAACATGCCATTTGTTCAAATAGTTGGTGTCACGTCCACACACAAGACGTTTAGTGTTGCACATTCGTTTATAAGTAAGGAACGTGAAAAGAATTTTGTCTGGGTGTTACAAAACCTAAAAGATACACTTCAATAGTGTATGGAGCCACGCGTTATTGTAACCGACATAGAATTGGCTCTTGTAAACGCATGCAGAAGAATATTTCCCAGTGCTGCCCAATTACTATGCAGGTGACACATTTTTGAAAACATATCCAAAAACTGCATGCCTAGTTTTTCGCAATCAGACTGGAAAAGTTTGGATATATGTGGTCGGTTGTGATAAACTCTGCAACTCCCGAAATCTATGAATATAATTACAGCCGACTACATGAAAGGTTATGGACCTCTCATCAGAATAATGTTCTATTTCTTGTTTTTAATTGTTTTTGAGTTGTATGAAACGTAATAATATGTGTTTGTTTTTTAAGGGTTATCGGATATTTGCATCTAACATGGTTGCAAAGGTACAAGGAAATGTTTGTGTCTGCGTGGATAGATAAAAACCGGAATTTTGGTCAACGAACCACCAACAGAGTTGAAAGTCAACATTCTCTATTAAAAAACCGGCCGCCGTTTGAGCCAGGAGTGGGTCACACAGAAGGACCTATTCTTCATGTATTGCCTTATTAGCGGGCGCAGCTACAACCTTGCATGGTTGCTGGCTGATTATTTTTCTAGCTTTATTAGTCGTAAGGCTACTAAGCTTTTACGTGTGGCTCTTTTATCACACGTATAGCTTGACGTATCGGTCGTTTTTCGCCCGATATTAGAGATAGCATGACCGTGACTTACGCCTCGACACTGCTGGGGTGTAGCACGGTCATGCTCATGAGTATAGCGGCCGACATCCTCGACGTGAGTCTGCGATGGTCACTGGATCGGCGTACAGAGTGGGTGCTGCCAGTTCCTGCTCCACAACAACAGCCACAGCCGGGGGCACAGCCGCACGTGCAGCAGCCCCCACCGGACCAGCCACCACCAGACGCCACCACCACCACCTCATCATGTCGTTGTTCGTCAGCCACGACTGCATCCGGTTGACGTGGCGATCTTACGCGACCTTTCTGGAAGCGTACACGATCTTTCTGGACGCGTTGATCGCTTGGAGTGGATGATGCGGTTGATGATGGAGCGTATGGCTGTATCCGCTGGCATGGATGTTCCTGTCTATCTAGGACCGGGACATGATCAGTATCCTGGTGGTCATGCTTAGTTAATTTTGTTGTATTTTCTCTTTTTCTCATTTTTTGTATTTTGATGTATGGACACTACTTACTATTCGGATGTATGTATTTTTATTTCGTATGTATGTTGTATATGACGTGATTGTTTGCTTATCTTTTATTATATAATTAAAAAATGTGCATGCTTGTGAAATTAAAAATAGATAGTTAACAATTTTTCTTAAAACCGTTCAAATTTATTTACGTTCTGATAACTATTGTTTAAAATAAATGTTTAAACACGATTACGTTAATATAATTTTAAAACAAAACATTTAAACGATTAGACACTAGTATAAATAGATATTATTTATAACTTAAAAATTAAACAACTAGACAATATGATATAAAAATTAATGTTAAACATGTACGTATACCGGAATTCAAACAAAGTACGATTTTATAACATAAATACGTTACGATCCTTACAACTTACCGATTAAACATAATTACGTTAAAAGATATATTTTAACCATTTAAAACACTTAGACAATTACAATGTTACAAATAAGTATAACAGGTACGTATATCGGGCAAAAAAACAAAAGTTATAAATTTTCAGGTTTGAAATACAAATCGTATAGGCCAATACTACTCGTATGTTGTTTTCAGCCGCCAGACATCTGACTGACATATTCTGACGCACTCTGACACCTATACGACCCGTATAGGGCTATATGGCTCGTATAGAGCTAGGTAGTGTTAACTGAACCATAGGGGGTGTCCAAATAACGCTCCCCATCATATATATACACACACACAAATAAAACACAACATTCATTTTTAACAATGTTTTTAGAACCGAACCGGACCGGACGTCGAACCGGTCTCCTTACCGGTTAGAGGTTCGACCGGTCGGATCGGTTGACCGAATTTAAGAACCGGATAATTTTATAAACATTATATATATATATATATATAAAATAAAAAAATAAAAAAAGCATGGTTCAACCTCCAGTCCGACCGCCAGTTCTAACAAAACGGTCAAGAACCCCCGAACCGGACCGATCCATCCAGTGGTTGCCGGTTCAACCGGTCCGACCGGCCGGTTCGTTTTTTCAAAACATTGATTTTTAAAGCATTTCATTCCAATTCAAATTCAAGTACAATTCTTCGAACCAAATGTTTCCTAGTCTCATTACTAAATCTCAATACAAATCATATAACACAAAGATGTTAGAGCATTCTCAACATGTTCAACATTTATCTCTTATACCCTATGATGTGTGAGAACAATAGAATTTTGTTTAATATGCTAATTCCATCCCCATTTTATTAAAAATCTCAAGATTGGTCCTTTGTTTATGTTCATCTTCCCCCTCTTCAATCGCTAAGCAAGGATTTCTCCTCACAACCGATAATTTGTCAATAAATTTTTATTATATAATTCTTGAAATTTATTAGACTTGTTAGTTTGCTATATAATTTGTTTGAATTGATATGACGGTGGATTTTTTTAATTTATATACTATTGATCTAGTAGCTATGGCTTAGACATTTAACTTTATGTTTTGTTGTTGATTTTTATTGTAGCGATGGAGATGAATAATGGTATAAACTTTGACATGATGTCATATAATTTATTATGTTACAACAAAAATATAATTATCATACATACAAATACAAATGTAGAATAGAATAGAATAATAATAATAAATAAATGAACGAATTATCATTTATGCCTTTAAACTATTGGGTTCCTCGTACGTTGCGTGAGTATTCAGCCATGCTCTCATGTCAGGTCCAGGTAGAGTGATCCTATTTTTTTCATCAATTTCAGGT
Organism: Mikania micrantha; assembly: GCA_009363875.1. Taxonomy (NCBI): domain Eukaryota; kingdom Viridiplantae; phylum Streptophyta; class Magnoliopsida; order Asterales; family Asteraceae; genus Mikania; species Mikania micrantha. The sequence continues at coordinate 82,179 of SZYD01000680.1, forward strand.
AGAGATCAGAGATTCAATTTTTTCTAGACATAAAGCATTAAGGATAGCCATTGTATGAGTGTTTGTTCTAGTGATATGAGTATTCGATCATGATATCATTAACAACATCAAATACATAAAATGCATACACAAAAACAGCCGCAACGACTGTCAATTTGCCATAAAATAAAAGCATTACTCTTAAGAATACAAATCCAAACATAAGTGCACATTGTTAAAAAATAAAACCAAATTATAAAAAAAAACTTACGTTTTCTAATTATTATTATTATTATTTAAATAATATTATTTGACTTTTTATGAATATTTAATTATTAATATTATTTAGTTATAGACTTATAGGTATTATTTAATTATCTTTATTACGTATCACGTCTTCCTTTTTAAAGGTTGTTATAGTCTTACAGATAGTATTTGGGCCATGATCTGTGAACAGTTTTCTTTTGGCCCATATTCCAAAGTTAAGCTAATCTTTCCCCAGTTTTCGTCTTGCAAAAAATTCATCTTCAATAATCCCCAATTTCCCCAAAAACCCTCGGTCTCTCTTTCAATTGCGTATTACAACACAAATGGCTTCTGAAAAGGCAAAGCATTTGAAGAAGGAAGAAGATGACGATGAAAACGACGAAAAGTCCCTCAGTTCACTCCTTCAAAACAAACACAAGAAACCCAATGGCAGCGGTCTTTCCATGACCAAATCACTTTCTTTGAAGGATGCCAAAAAGAAATTAGAATCAAAGTTGAAGAAAGAAGACGAATCTGATGATGATTTTATGCCGATTAAAAAGATACCCAGCAATGTTAAACCTAACAAAGAAAGATCTGCATGTGCTGAAACGGTTGATAGTGCATTTTCTTTTTTATTTTTTTATTTTTTGAGTAATTTGTGGTTTAATTTGTTTCTGTTTATGCAGAAGAAAACAACTGTTTCTAAGGTGAAAAAGGAGGAAGCTGGGTGTGATAATATGGTTTGTGATTGATCTTGGTTTATTTTACTGGATATTATATGTGGGATTCTGTTTATTTTTTTTTCTTGATTATTGGTTTGATTTTTGATTGATTTATTTATTTATTATTATTATTTTTTATGTAGAAGAAGACACCTATCTCAGGGGTCAAGAAAGAAAAATCTGCAAGTGCTGATAAGGTTTGTAATGCAAAGTCTTGTGCTTTCTACATTCCCAAATTTAGGTACATTTTCAATTAGTTTGGAAGTGCAATTAGAAATTAGAAGATTTGAATTGAAACACGAAGGTTTTGAACTTTTGTTAGCAGATTATTGATAATTCTAATTAGTAATTAATAGTTCTCTGTAATTTCTACATGGTTTATGAAGGTCATAACTGTGACTCAAAGTTATATCTTCAATTGTCAAGATTTAATTCGAATGCATGCTAGTTTTATCCCTAAATGTTTCGGATCTTTCGCAGTTGAGCTCTTAAGATTTTGAAATCAACAGCTGTGATTGATGAAATAGTAGTTTTTAAATCACAATGATCTATTGAGAGAAGGATAATGTACCCAATATGGCCTGGGTTAGCCTATTGAATGAGTAGACCTGGCAATCTTAACCCAAAGCAAGATAAATGGGTTGATTTTGGTGATTAATTATTGTATTTTGGGTTGAAATGGATAACATCATAACATAAAATGGGTTGAGATGGGTGACAACACAATGCGGGTCAAGATGGGTAACCTAAAAACTACAAGAATAAAATTAATTCAAACGGGTAAGAATTATCAATGATATATCTGATGATAAAATTACTAAAGCATATGCAAATAAACTATTCGTTTACTTACAAACTGATTTCGCTTAATACCCATCCTGGCCTGCACCCATCCTGACTCGAATCCGTTCTAACCTGTTACCTGACATGACCTAACCCGCCCATTTTGCCAGGCTTACGAATGACTGTAAATGAGTATATTTTGGATAATGTTTATCTTGTAGTTGTTTAGATGATTGATATTGCCCATTTTGAATTAAGAAAAAAAGGGAGAAATCAAGTGAACAAAATGGGAAGAAGAAAGAAGGGAAGAAAATGGATGTTAAAGAAGAAGATGTAAGCATCAAGAAGGAGAAGAAAGAAAAGAAAGTGTACGATTTGCCCGGTCAAAAGCGTGACCCTCCAGAAGAGGTATTCTTGAGTTGATCTAGAATGAATTTCATATAGCCCTAAATTTACATTTGTTTTTTTTTTTTAATTATTACTTTTATTTGTGTTGGAAACTATTGAAATTTTTATTATTTTGTATCTTTCAGAGAGACCCATTAAGGATTTTCTATGAAAGCTTATACACACAAATACCAAGTAGCGAAATGGCTGCAATTTGGTAAGGATCATGCTAAATTTTGCATTTTTGGTTGCTTCCTCTCATCCTGAATTGCAATACTTTTTATTATTTGGAAATTTTGAGTTGTAAAAATTTATAAGGATTGTTTTTGATAACTCTAAAATGTTCTGTAAAGCAATTTGAGAATTCTTTTGATATGAAATCATAGTCTAGAAGGCTTTCTATATATTATATCGTCTAAAACAGTGACGGAGCTTGAGCGGAGTAAGAGGGGGGGCGAAAATTTTTGAAACCCGAAATACATGTTAAATTTTTGAATCGAGGGGGGGCGAAACCACTATTTTTAACTAAAAATAACATTTCGGCCGAAAAATTAACACTACGGACGGAAAAAGAGGGGGGGCGACCCTAATAAACCTTCGTCCATGGTCTAAAACAACGATTTTATTAGCTGTTACTTATCTGGGTATCGTCATCATTACTTGATACTTGAATGATATTGGTTTTGATCTACAAATTTCTATACTTTATAGACACACGACGGTTTAAAGATCTATGCCAGTCAATAATTTGCATCAATGCAAGTTTATTTTTGAATTGTACTCTTCCTTGTGTTAAAGCACTTCCTGTTTTGCGTTGGATTTGCAATGGTTTTAAGGCCTTTTGAACTTCAAATACATGGGTTCTATTTATATGTTTTTTTAAAAAAATTTAGAGTAAACTTCTCTTTTGCTCCCTGTGGTTTGACAATATTAACCATTTTGCTCCAAAACTTTCAAAATGATCATTATGCTCCCTATGGTTTAACAGTTTAGTCATTTTGCTCCAAACTTTTCCAATATGTCTCTATTATACTCCATTTTTTTCGAAACCACAGGAAGCAAAAGTGTTATAACTGTCAAACCACAGGGAGCAAAATAATTAAAATGTCAAACCATAGGGAGCATAATGATCATTTTGAAAGTTTTGGAGCAAAAGAGTTAATATTGTCAAACCACAGGGAGCAAAAGAGAAGTTTACTCAAAAATTTATGGGTCCTATTTATTACTCCATTTAACATGAACAGAAATTCATCTTTAATTTCAAGATTTCTTGATAAAAAAAAATGACACTTTTGTTACAAATTCACTTGCAGGATGATGGAATCTGGGTTGCTTCACAAAGATGTGGCGAAGAAATTATTCGAGGCGAAACGTAAAAAAGCTCAACAAAAACTGGGTTCACCGATGAAAACGGTTGTTAGTGTGAAGAAACAAAGTGATTCTTCATCAGTTTTAGTGAAGAAAAAGATTGTTTCAACAGAAAAGAAGAAAACTCCACCTACACAATCTAAAAAACGAAAGATGGAGGATGAGAGTGATGAAGGATCTGATGATGATTTTGTTATTTCTCGAAAGATTAAGAAACCAAAAGCCGCTTAATTGTGTCTTGGCTAATTTAATTTGAAACTTATTTGTGTTTGTATTTGTATTTGTATCTCACAACATTGACATCTCTCCTTTTTAGTTGGAATTAGACTTGCATTTGGTGAAATTGGCTTCCAATTGTTATTATTAATTATTAATTTATTATTATATATTTTAAAAGATAACTTGAAATGAGTAATAAAGTTTCGTTTTTTAAATTTTGGCAACTAAACCTTTTATATTATAATATAATGTTAGTAATAATTAAATAATAGTATTAATTTAATGCTATAGTAAAAAAAGCGGCTATATATTATTAAATAATATTAGGAGTAATTAAATAGAATAAAAAAGTTTTGTTTTTTTTTTTTAATTTTGGCCAATAAAATTTTTATATAATTATATATATTATTACAATTATTGAAGACGAGAATACATATACTACATGCGTTGCGTGCGACCGGTTTTTAGGGTTTCGGTGGTATTCAGAGAATGTAACGATAATTTTTTTTATTATAATAAATTGATGTTTGTTTAGAGATTTGGGTTTTTGTTTTGATTCAACCGATGAGTTGACGATGATAATAATTTACGTGAGTTTTTTCGTCTTATTTTCGTAACAAACTTGAATAAATTTGTCTAATTTTCTTCTTTTATGAAAATTTCTTATGGAATTCGTGATTAGAGATTTGGTTTTACTATGCAAATTATACTTATGCAAATTATATATGATCTTATGTTACCAATTCTCGACAATGTACTGTGATAACCCGCCGTAACGCGCAACGTGAAAAAACCTTGTTATTATTAACTTATAAGTAAATCGGCTCAGACACGTTACGTTTGTGTTTCAAATGATTAAATAATTCATAGAGATCGTATGATAAATACAAGTAAATCAATTCATTTTTGGAGGGAGTCCTATTTAGGGGTGTTCATCGGGTCGGATAACGAGTTATTCGTGTTTGAAATTATTTTAGGTCTATCCGAAACCCGACCCAAAATTCGAAATATATTATCCGACCCGAAAACTTGAATTCATCCTAAATCATCCATTCGAATAACCCTGTTTTTTTGGGTCATTCGGATATCCGACCCGAAAAAACTAGTTTTTGCATATCCGAAACCCGACCCGAATTTAAAATCATATTATCCGACCCGAAAAACCCGAAATAGATTTCGGATAAGGTTTTTTCGGGTTTCGGATACGATTCGGATTTCGAATTTTTTCGAATTTCGGATATTTTGAACACCCCTAGTCCCATTTAGAGGTGTTAACGAGTCAACTTGTGTTTGGTTTATTCTGAATTAAGAGCTTAGATCTTTATTTTCAAAACTTGAAATTGGAAGAAAATTTTCAAACTAGAGCTCGACTTTGTTGTAGTTAATTAATCTTTTTATTATTATATAAATAAAAAACTTGTTTACACTCGTGAGCCAGCTTGAGCTTGACATGTGAAACTTGAGCTCAATAAATAAATGAATCATATTTCAAGGCTTGAGCTCAGGTTTAGATTCATTTCTATTTAGCTCGTTCAAGTATTTTACCAATTCGATCTCAAGTTTTTTACAATTCCGCTTGATTCGTTTACACCCTTAGTCCCATCTTACAATGTTCGTTGGGTTGGATAACACTTTATTTGGAGATTGTATCCGAGACGACTCAAATAAAAACAAACCTATACAATTTGAATCTATTTTAATAAACCATATAACAGTCTTTATTCATTTTATTTAAGTTAGGATGATTCAAATATGTCGGTTTTTGATAAACAAACGTAAAATTACACTAACTTTAATATTATTTTATTTAATTTTTATAAAAATAACGTCAACTTTGCGAGTGATATGTTATACCAAATAATATAATGATATCCTTTCCCACATTAATGTACGTTAACTCTACATTTTGGGGAAGGTTATTTGGACACCCCTATGGATCACTTGACACCACCTAGGTCTATACGGGTCGTATGGCCCTATACGGGTGTCAGATTTTGTCAGAAAAATGTTTGGCGGTGGAAAGTACATACAGGCCGTATGGCCATATACGGCCCGTATAGTTATGAACTTTTTTTTTTTGAAAAAAAGAAAAGGTTTTTTTGTAAGAAATAGATGATGGCCCCATACGGAAGGTCTATAATCCCACTTTTTGAGCCCTCTTCACGTCTACACGTCATCGACCTTAATTTGAGTCTTCAATAGGAGTCGTCGACCTTATATCTTCGTAAATCAATTACAGATAGAAGGTTTAGAATAAGAAGTCATTTTAGAATTGCAGATGATGAAGATGATGACAGATTGAAACTTTTAGAGAGATTCACTTTTTAAATAAAACAAAATAATAAATTGAAAGCTTTGGAATTGTAAAAAGTTTGCGGTCTTTTTATTGGAACTCTAACTTACAATTTAATTTAATATTAAATTTGATAATATCCATAAAACTCTTAATTGTAATTCCTTTGATAATATCTATTTACTATATTTAAAAGTTTTAAAACTATTTTTAAATTATCCGGTTTTAAAAATAAATACCCATACGAGCCGTATGGCCCCATACGGGCCGTATGGATGCGTGTCAGAAACGTGATTTGATGTGACAGGTTATGTCGGAAATAAAGTATCCATACGACCCGTATAGGCCCATACGAGTCGTATGGATGGTGTATGTTGAACCAGCCTGACGTCTCCCTAACAGGCCCCCTACATTTTTCATCCTAGCATCACCTCATTTTTTTTAATTATTTTTTTTATTATTCCGTATTTCCGACCATAGCCATCCGTGGCCACCCTAACGCTCAGTTCCCGAGTTTATTATAGGAGAGAAAAGAAAGGAAAATGAAGGAAAAGAAATGAGAAGAAAAGAAAAGAAGGGAACTCTTTCCTTCCATTTCCTTCCAAACCGGAAGGAAAGAAAAACTAAAAATTTTGGCCTTGTTTTCCTTTCATTTCTCTCCCCTTCTCTCCTTAAATGAAACTCGGGAACACAATATTTGTTATTTTCCTTTCTCTTTCTTCGTTAAATGAAACTCGGGAACACAAACAAGTTTCTCATTTCCTTCTAATTCTCTTCTTTTCTCTCCTTAAGTGAACTCGGGAACAGAGCGTAAATAAGTGATCAAATTAAATAAAGCACGGTAAAAATTAAAAATTAATTTAAGATAACGCCAACATCAATAACAATATTGTCGTGTAGTAATATACCAAAATAAAAATAATATATATATATATATATATATATATATATATAACAAATTAACAATAATACATATATATTGTAACACTAGGTAAAAACCTGTGTAATAATACACAGGTTAGATAAATAAATTTTAAAATTATTTATTTTAAAGAACATGTTGCATATGTTTCAAAGACTTTCTACAAAAAAAAATAAATAATATAACTTATGATGTAATAATTTTATTTGTTAAATTGAATAATATTGTTATTATTTAATAGAAGACAAATAAGAAAAATCAAAATTTAATAAAAGATTATTTACAAACAACTAATATGTAACATCCGTCAACATTGGGCCAGACACGCGAGACCCGGTAAGGCCCAATAAGGCCCAACAAGGATTCGATCATATTTCTAGGCTCAACTAAAGTATTCGGAGCCCAGACAAATTAACAGAAGACAATTTCATTTGAGAATTACGTCATCAATGACGTGAGCACATTTGGTCGTGTTTGAAATCCACATTCATTATTACATATGTGTCAGAAAGACCATATCATATCATATCATATCAGTTCATGACTTGTAGTTACTCAGGAATCTGGTGTTGGTAGATCTCAAAGAAACATTCATCACATAATGCTTATTTAAATAAATGACCAACTGATTTCACGTCTAGAATCACAACATGGAAATGAAGAGAATGAGTGTAAGCGAAATCGCGAAACGAGGCTCCGATTTCAAGATACATTGAATCGAAGATAGCGTTAAATAAGAGATCATATATTTTGAACTCTTTAGGTCTTGAAATTATAACTATTGGAAAGAGCTCGAAAAATCGTGAACGTAGGCGAAAACCGTGCGTAAAACGGAGTTCGTATGCTCCCGGAATTGCGAAACGAAGAAAATCAAAAATTTGGCGAAACAAGCATGGGGAGGTACGCCCCGGGCCACGCACCCAGCTGGGGCGATGCGCCCGGAGGCCCCTGAGGCGGTGGAAAAGCTTAAAAATCAAATTTTTCACGCAGAACTTCATCATTTCGTTTTTTCTTGTTCTGCTCGACTCCAAACTCACAAAAAGCCATTTTTATCATCCAAAACTCCATTTTAAAGTCTTCCAAACATCCGGATCGCACCAAGGATTGTATCTACGAATTCTGATCGTTGTTTTACCCGCAGAAATCCGTCAGATTAGGTAACGGTTCGTTTTAATCTTCTAGCTTGATTTTGATTGATCAGATCTTGTTTTTGAACATAAGTGTATAATTAGGGTTGTTGATTATTGCCTAGATGATGGCTAGGAATGATTATAAACGAAGAACTCGAACTGTTAACGGGTAAATCCTTGTTTTGAGCAGTTGTAATACCCGGTTTTCATGAAACCATAACTCTGATTAAAATGGTTTAAACCATTTGATTGTAACAATGATTGTGATTGTTTTGATCATTTCTTGAAATGCTAGATTAAATCCAAGTGTTTCAAACTAATGACAAGCATAAAGATAATCACCGGAATAACGATCTGATGTTTATGATAACAGTCAGATGAGTACATGGAACATGGTTATTAAACCTATTTTAATATCACATTCTCATGTTTCATGATACCTAAATGATCAATAACAAGGATTGACTATTCCTAAGCCATAAATTCATCTAGGAATCGTCTTAAGTGAATAATCAACAACCAACACCTATTTGATTAATCCGAAAATGTCGTGATTAATCCAGTAGTCATAAACTCCTTAATAGGAACCTAAATCATTATAGGTTCCTTGTTTATCGAACTTTGTGCAATATTAAGTTAAGGAGGCTGATTAAGGATTAAGATCAGCTTGATGACTTAAACTACGATTCCTTGTTATCAAAAGTCAAGGAATATTCTGATAATCCAATTCAAATTCGAGGAACTCATTAAACATTAATGAATTGCAGAATTCTCTTCAAATCTTGAGTGGTACTTCAATATCAAAACACTTCGATAAACATGTGAGACTCATAACCCCCTTTTCTTTTAATGTTTTGTTTTCTAAAACTCGGGGTGGAACATGTAGATATCTTTTCAAAACATATTTAATAATCATTGTGAAATCATATATCAGTATCATCTGGATGATGATAAACAATTATCAATTGCTGTGAAATCATGTATTGGTTTCATCAGAAGAATCATGGTAAACAATCATCAAACAAATCATTTATCAAATCATTAAATCAAGCGTATAACTTGGGAACTTTGGTTATGTGGAGGCTATTGGGGACATTCTTTATGTGAACATCATTAACTTGTTATCAAGCCCTTGGTAGTACTGGTATGATCATATGCGGGAACACAAGATCATTTAACGGCGTTCTGGTGGGTAGCCAGACGTTAGCATTATCACGGCGTTTGGCGGGTAGCTAAACGTTAGCATTTATCATTAGGTTTGATGTTTGCATGCCTATATTCAATTTCAAAGTACCTACTTGATCACTTGTGAATACTATATCATGAAAATCAAGGTTTAAACAATCATTTTACATCAACAAAACCTATGATTCTCACTCAACTATTTGTAGTTGATTTTTTTTTATGCTACATGTTCCAGGTTACAAATCACCCACCAGCTCAAGAACGGTGGATCAAGTATCTATGTAAACCAGAAATCAAGGGCGAATCTTCAACTATGGCTATGTAATCATTACGTCACGCGCCGTGAACTCCGCACGCGTCGTGGGTTGTGACATAATATGAGAGAGAAACGGAAACCAATTTTTAGGTTGTCTACAATGGTGACATATGTCCCACCAAAACCTTTATTTATAGTATAGATATAGATTAGTCAAAATTCAGGTAGAAATTAGATTGTATGACAATTAATCGGTTAACTTATAACATTATAATTTATGTTACCCATTTTAACTCATATTGTATTAAGATGTTATTCATTTTTAACCTAACATACAATAATTGTTCACAAAAACCAATCCATTTCTCTGTTTTTTGGTTCACGATTGTGAGGGTTAAAGCATAACATGTAATTAGGGGTATAAACCCCGAGCTTGTTAAGGCTTGAGCTCGGATGGTTTAGACAAAATATGGATCAAGCTCGAGCTCTGCTCGTTAAAAAGTTTTTTTTCCAATGCTCGAGCTCGGCTCGTTTATATTTCAATTATTTTATTTATTTACTTTAATTACTAATTTAATATATATTTATAATTTTACTTTCCAAATTTAACATAAAATATAAGATTTAAATATATTTATCATAATTTTATAAATATACATTTAATATAATAAATAAAAGTTATAAAAATAAAAAGCTTGTTTAGGCTTGCGAGCGGCTCGATAACTAAACGAACCATATTTTTGGGCCCGAGCTCGGGCTCGTTCGAGCTTTCTACAAATCCGATCCCGAATATTTCATTAGCCAGCTTGAATCGTTCACATCCTTAATTAGAGGTGGCCATCCAACCTGATTCCAGGACCCGACCCGGACCGGTTCCTACCCGGTAATCTCAAAAACCGGTTGGTACCCGGTAGTACCCGAAAGTTAGGACCCGGTTCTTAGTTTTTCCCAGCCGATCGGTTAGTACCCGGACCCGAACCGGAACCGGTTTCTACCCGGACCCGGTTGGAACCGGTTATAGCCGTTGGGATGGATTTGAACGTTGGAGACCGATTTCTAGCCGTTTTTTGACCGTTTGGAGCTCGAATCTAGCCGTTTTTAACACCCTAAACTAGTACAAATAGGTATTGGGTGGTATGGAGTGATCACATAACTCAAAACGCAATCCCGAACGCGAAAAAACGCAAAAAACGTAAAAAACGCTCTTTATACGTGCTTGTTTAGTATCCATCTCTCGTTTTGGTTTTTCGGTTTCTTCTTTCCTACTCTCAAAGTCTCAATACTCTTTATACATTTCCCTTTGTTATCATGGATGCTTCACATTCTTCGGTCGGTCAAGGTTCCAACACCGAACCATCATTTGTTCGTGTTATTGAACACAATCGGAACCCGGAGATATGGTGCAATTGGGATTTGGTCGAGCTTAGTGATGGTTCTATAAAAGCCCTAACACTATTAATTAATAAAACTCTAATAAAACCTTAAACAAATCAAACCTAAACCTTAAACTAATCAAACCTAACACTATTAATTAATAAAACCCTAATAAAATCTTAAACTAATCAAATTAAATAATAGTTTAAGGTTTTATTTGTTTAAGGTTTTATCTTTGATTTGTTTAAGGTTTATTAGACCCTCCGGTGTGCCAAGTGAGTGGCCGTGGTTGGGGCTTGATTGGGCGTGGCACACCGCCCCCCTTGGGGCGTGAGAGGGGCGTGGTTGATTGAGGGTGAGTAGAACAACGGCGTGGGTGGGGGGTTGGGTCGACCGTTGAGCCTTACACACACACATACTCTCTCTCACTCTTTCTCTCTCTCTCTCTCTTACACACACACAGACTCACACACACACACACATATATATATATATATATATAAAAGTTTAAAAAAGGGATGATGACGTGGAGTGAGTGGGGTAATGGGGCATTTCCACCAAAATGGTGGGGTGAGTGGTTGTGGTGAGTGCTTATGTGGCGCCTACGTGGCGCATACGTGGAGTGAGTGGGGTGCCTTGGCACACCCAATAGTCTTAATAAGTTTAAGGTTTTATTAATTATTAGTTTAAGGTTTTATTAGTTTAAGGTTTGATTAGAGTTTAGTAATTATTAGTTTAAGTTTTAATTAGTTTAATGTTTTATTAGGGATTTAGGGTTTTACTAATTATTATTTTAAGGTTTGATTAGTTTAAGGTTTTATTAGGATTTTGTTCACGTCTAACGGTCAACGAGGTAAAAAAAAAGTGGAACCGGTTCTTAAACAGGAACCGAAACCGGACCCTACCCTAACCGGGTACACCGAATAGGGTTATTTGTGAGTGGAACCGGGTACAGAACCGGGTCGGGTTCTGGGTGGAACCGGTTTGGGGGAACCGACGACCATTAGGAACCGGTTTGGAACCGGTTTCGGTTATTAAAAAAAAACCGGTTTGGCCACCTCTATCCCTAATGCAGGGACGGCCCAATGGGCCAATAAACCTAAGCACTGACTTAGGGCCTCCGAAAATATAAGGCCTCCAACTTTCAAACTTTTTTTTCAATGTGGTGGGTTTTATGACCTTTGGGCCTTTCTTAGCATGTGGGCTCTAAATAGGAGATTCAACAAACAAACAAACCCAGTATATTCTCACTATGTGGTGTCTGGGGAGGGTGAGACGAAAACAAACCTTACTCCTACCTCAGATGTGGTAGAGAGGCTGGGGAGATTCAACAAAGACACATATAAAATTATTTTATTATTCAAATGAGAAAGACTTCTTAAAAATTATTTATGAATATTTTATTAAAAAAATTTCATTTAAAAAAACTATAAAAATAAATTTATTCAGAATATTTTATACATGTAAATATAAAAAAAAATCATGTTTAACTCCATCAAATATAAACTTTTAGTTCATTATTATCGATCTCAAACTCGGATGAAAGGAGGGTTTTTAATGTAATCGATCTCAAATTGTCAGGATTAACTTATATATACGAATTTTCATACACGAATCACATGAGTATCGACTAATATTGACCACTATTTTTAATTTCTTAGCTATATACGTAAATGATAATAAGAGAATTTAGGAAATATTTGATCATGGATAAGATAGGTTTGAAAATAGATAATTATCTAAGAAGTGATATAATATCATAAATAAACCAAAACCCAGATGATTATTTTCATGATTTTTTATTTTGAATTAAGTAGTACGTGGTATGTTTGTTACAGATAAAATAGGATAATATTTCAATCGTAACGCTAACATGCACTCGCTCTTCAATTCAATTCCTTTATATATAGATAAACACACACACTTTCCATGCAACACAAGTACTGATCATATCATCATAAATTCATATAATATCCGATCCATAATCAACTACAATGTCAAGCAGCCGTGGTCGTAGATCGAAACTTCTGACGGAAGATGAGGAGATTGCAGTTTATGTTTTGGCCAATATGGAGAAAATTCAAGCAAGATCGGAGGCTTTGAAAAAGTGATTGTCTGCGGTCGTTCCTTATGCTCCAATATCCAAACAGATGACTCGGAAACCGGAATCAACGGACCGACAAACGGATGAGAGCAAACCGGAGGACTTGAAGGTGGCTCTCTCGTTATCAAGTGGTGGTGGAACCCTTGGTTCTGATATAAACATGTATACTCAACTAGATTCGGATTCGATTCCTTTGTTTCAGATTTGAACAAGAACAAGTTTGTATGCGAAATCAGTAAATAATATGAGATTAGATGAAACCTGTGAATCCGGTAAACACGTTGTTGATTCCTGACATGATGCTTGAGAGATGACGATCCGATCGGTTCCCGTTTAGGGTGTATAGTGAGGATGAGTTAGGAGAGCTATGTGAGGGAGGTTCACGAAATCCAGAGGTTAGGGATTTCAAATGATGATGTTGGTAACCTTAATTATGAGCCATAAGCTCCTTTATATATACACCTAAGAGGAAACCCTAATTATGATAAATAAGGATAATTACGTCCATTAAATAATTATCTATCTGATAAGAGTAATTAAGTAATTGATCTAGTTAGTTAAATAATAATGAGGGTTATATTGTAAATATTTAGTCTTACATGTTTTTAGATTTTGTGTTTATGTGTCTATAAACTAGCAAACAAATGAGTATTAGTGACGTTACTATGGTTAATGTTGGTTAATGTTTTGAGTGGAAATTTTACAGGCAACAGAGGAGTTAACGAAGATTGACAACGGAATAACGGAGCAGCATAGAGAACCTATCGTTAGCGTAGAACATTGGTGCGTATGAAGGAAAACATTTTTTTAAAAAATAATTTAAGCATTTTAAAGCTTAAGAACTTGTTAACTTGTCAATCGCTATTGTCTCCTTTCAAGTTTTTTTTTTTAATTAATATATTTATTTAAAATTGTTTAGTTTTTTTCTGCAAATGTTTTTGATGTTCTAAGATTTTGCCACAAAATTTGTTTAGTCTATTTTATAATGTCTATTCTGAATCATGTAATGTATCCTTGGAGTTAATTAGAATGCTAGTTGTTAATTTGTTATTAACAAATCAGTTGCCTGTAATAACATGAAATGAGATTACTTGCAAGCCCCCATCTGCAATAACAAGAAATGATAGAATCACCCATCTTAATTATTATATTAGGATTTATTTTTTTTCAAATACATATAGAGATAAATGATTAATAGATTGAGACTGAAAGATCTTGTATTCGAATCTTGATATCAAGAGAGGGTTTTTCAAAAGCATAGTCTAACATGTGCATATCCTACTATACTAACAAGTGGAGAGCATATGGACTACTTAACGGGCATGGCAACACAGCCACACGAAGTACAATTCGAGAAGTTTCCTTTTCTTTTCTTACTAGACCCACCAAAATGTTAAACGCATATCTCTTGGTCTCTAGTCTCTACTCTCTCCTACTCGGTTTTTAACAGGCCCACCGGATTTTAAGCCCAAAAATTAAATCTGTGTATTATAAGCCCTGAACACAAAAAATAAGAGGCCTGAGACCCTGTATGTTTTGGAGGCCATAAGCCCTAAATTAGGTTGATCCCGAGGAAATGATATAGAGTCACTCTTGGTTTATTGCTTTTCTTTTAAGTTAACTATAGGCATACTTTATACCAACTTATCACTAGCTTATAAAATAGATCCGTATAATAGATGGATAAATAATCAAAAAATTATATAATAATTTATAATTATAATTAGAAAATATAATAAAATTTATTTAAATACATACAGTTATATTATTTTAATGTTATTATTATTTAATAAAAAAAAGAAAAAAAATACAAATAATGACATGTAGGGGTGTTGAAAATACCTGAACTTAACTAAGTTGATCCACATCTGAACTCATATAAGCTTATTAATAAGGTCGGTTATATTGATAAAAAATGCTAGTCAGTTTATCTGCGTCAACCCAATTAACCCGTCAATCGGGTATTTTGTTAAAAGCCATTCGGGTTTCGGTTTAACCCGAATAAAGAAGAATAATATCTTTATATACATTGGTTATTATATTACAATGTATTTAAGTTTGGGTTATGATTATATTTTAAAATTATGAATGACCCAACATATTTATATTGGCTCATGATTATAGCAAATAAATATTAAGCCAACTAACTCAACCCAACTAACATATGACCTGACTAACATAAATGTTATTAGGGTTGGGTTATGAGTCTTTCTTTTTTAAACCTTGGGTTGACCGGAATAACAACCCATATCAACATGTGTCGTTTTATGTTAACTAACAAGGATACGAGAAAAGAAAGCTAAAATGACATCAGTTAAATAATAGGTGCCCTTGACATTTTTTTTTATATAATAAGTTTATTAGTTTTATGAATAAGATCTGAAAACATGGACCACGTAGACATTTAAGTGTTTACCCAAATTTATAACCTTGGTGCCTTGATTTACCCAACGTAATCTTTATAATTTATAGTCACACTTTTTTTTTAACGACCAACTATTCAGCTGCTGAATACTTCGTACGCGGTGAAAGGCCGGTAAAACTGAGTGAGATTAAGGATCGAACCCAAGACGTAGGCCTCGGGTCTCCTATCCCTTTATTATTTATTTAATAATTTTATTATTAATTATTTAATTATTATTATTACCCTTTACATTTCATCATTGTGTTTCCTCTTTGTACATATAGTAACTAGTGGGTTCCACTACGTGTTGTGGCGAAAATTCTATCAAGATTCTGAATTTTAGAACGCGGTTACGATCTTGTATATCAAAATAATTAACACAAGCAAAAACATGTTACAACGGTTGTCACTTTATCGTAAAACATAAAGGGAAGTCGTCGTAAACATATCCCGGGTATTTAATATTGACAACATGAACATAATCACAAACATCAAATTGCATACCAAAAACCAGTTGCAATGATTGTGGATATGTCCTAAAACAATAAATACTTCCTAAGAATAATAGTATTATTTAGTTACTAATAATATTTATTTATTATAATTAATAATATTTTTTAATTATTAATATTATTTAGATATTGCTATTAAATTAAATTAGTATGATTTAATTATTAATGTTATTTAAGTATTATTAGTATATTATTTAACAAAAGGAAAACAAGCTAGTAGCAAGATACGAATATGTAAAGGATGTATGAGAGTAGAGTTGTGTAAGATTTCTTGAAACCGAACGAGCATAAAAGGATCGATTACAAACACTTAAGAATGGGTGTCGTGGGAGTACGAAGAGCTTCAATAACCGTAACAATATATTTTAATTTTTAACAAGATGTATAGAAAGAAGGGAAGGAGGGAGTCAAAAAGCATCCGTGGTCAAGAAAGAGAAAGAGGACATGGACATGGCAGAGGTATCATAAAAAATAATCTAAAGAGTTATAAGTATGAAAAGGTTTGACACTTTAAATAGACCAGATATGTCGAATCTGAGCTGAGAGATGCTAGGTCTCGTCTAAGCCCTAGCCTCATAAACAAGCCAGTCTCAACTTTCCTGTTCAACTTTCTAGTGCATGTATGAATGCCCTAGCTTGAGGAAAAAAAAAAGGAAGAATTAAACTTGGTTTAAAGCTTGTGAGAATGAACAACACTACTTTAAAGATGTTATAACAAATAGGGGTGTGCATAAAACGGGCCAACTTGGTTAACCTGAAAAAAATAACCGAGCCAACCCATTACAATCCAGATAACCTTTATATGGGCAGGTTAACAGGTTTCATTTTTTATTTAACGATTCCTGTCCGATCCAGGTTTGGTCTGGTCCGGGCCGGGTTAAGCCCGACGCACAGGTATTCAAAATAAGTTAAAGTTTGTGTAATTGATTTCAACAAAAATGGAGTACATCCAATTGATTTGGTACATAATTTTTCATTTTTGTTTAATTTCTTAGTTTTTTCTTAGATATTTAAAATAACATTACATTGATTAATCAAGATAAAGTTTGAGTCTCTTTCTTAATTTTTTAAGAGTTAATGATTCTATATTTAAACTTTATATGTTATTTTATATTTGAATGATTGGTTTAGCATTAGAATTCGAATTAATTTTAGTCTTTGATTTAGAACATAATTAAATTTAAGTTTATTATAAATAAGATTTGAGAGTCATTGTTTTTTTGAGCCTAAAAATTTAGATTCAATAAAATTCATTTGGTTTTCCCGTACAAATGGTTCGAAAGTATTCAAGCATTCTCATTTTTTTTTTCAAATTTGAAGCTTCAAGCCAAATAGAGTTTTATTCAGAATTTTACAAGAATTTTTAATGCAGTGTTATAAATTCTCAAATATTTTGAAAACACTATTGTACTTTTTCTACCATTAAGTCACTTAAAACAAAAAAGCATTTGACTACATATATTAGAAACTAAATAACTTAGATTATTTAACATTTGAATTGATATTTTTTCGAACGAAACTTAATTTATATCAATTCTAGCAACGAAATAATTTTATATCAACATACTAAAGATGGAATGTAAGAAAATTACATAGACCAAATAAAATAATTTTATAAATATTTAGTTTTTTTTATTTATTTAATTGCTTTATAAACTTTATTCATTTATCAATTTTAATTTCGTCAAATTGAAAATCTTTTGTCCAACCTTGAAGACCCTCGTCATATTTTTAAATAATGTTATATCAACCACTATTTTGACCAAGTCCATGGAAATTTGATGAATTTCAATTTTGACTTATCTTCTCCCATTTCTATAGTTTTATTAAGACCACTTGCAACGTATTTACAAATCATATTGCAACTAGTCCAATTACTGATAAAAATTTTAAAGAGTACATTTCTTTTAAATATAATAGGGTAGTAGATAGTTGATTATATTATAGTACGTGATATATATTCATATATAGAGAGGTAATATTACATAAAAATATATTTTGCCTAAAAATGATGAAAGGTATTTCTAAAACCTTCAAAATCAGCTCAAACGAACTTCAATGAAACTCATTTTGACGATGTTTGAACCATATCGTCAAATTCTACAATATTAGCTTTAGGTTTTACCTTTCACATTTAGCTTTAAAGTTTCAGCTTTAGATAGAGGTGTTCAAACCAGTTTTTTTGCTCACACCGGTTCGGTTTTCAAACCGGTCCGGTATGGTGATGGTCAAAACCAGTTTGGGTGAAACCGGTTCGGTTTGGAAACCGGTTTGGGAGATGAGGGATGTCAAACCAATAAAACCGGTTTGGAGGGTTTGAAACCGGTTTGGAGGGGTTGAAACCGGTTTGGGAGATGAGGATGTCAAACCTATTCCGAACCGTCGGTTTGGACCGGTTTGGGTGAAACCGGTTTGAGATCCGGTTTGGACCGGTTTGGAAACCGGTTTGAGATCCCAAACCGGTTTTTTTGTTAACCTCTAGCTTTAGACATAGTTTTAACTTTTAGGTTTTTATCTTTAGTCTGTTAGATTTGGTTTTTAAGTTTAGGTTTTAGTGTTGCGTTTTATAGTTTGGAGTTTAATGTTTGAGTTTATAGTTCAATAAGCCAGTTTCAATGACATAAAAATGAGTTTATTCGAAATTTGTTCTGGTCGGTTTCAAGTTTTTTTTTAAAAAATAGCCTTGTTAAGCAAGATGAATTTTTATGGGAAATACCCCCTTATACACACACACAAGATTGTGATCATAGGATAACCTATTGATAAAGCAATAACTCATTAACTAAAGTTAAAACATAAGATGATGTCATATGTTATTATTTTTTTAATATGAAAGGTTATTTAAGACATTTTGTGTATTATTAAAAAAACAAGATTTAATAAGATAATACCAAGCATCACAATATAATATATTTTAATCAATCTAATATTTTTATTAAAGTTCACCCCCTCTTTTTTATACATCATAACTTTTTTTCTTGAGACCTTATATATACATCAATGTAACGAGAATCATCATACCTGATACCACATTATTTTGATTTTTTTATGACAGTAGTAAATTACATCACTGTAATTAAATAAATGATATAACACAACAAATACTTTATTTATAGTATCGTAAACCAAATTTTGTTACAACTTGTTACAAAATTAATATATTAAATTCATTACAGTGACTGTGAGAGTAAACATCAATGTAATTAAATAGATGATATAAGGTCAGCATAACACGTTTGTTACATCATCATAATTAAATCAATGATACAACGTAACCCGTATTTTACTTTATAGAAACTTAAACCAAAATAAATTTTAGATTTTAAATTCGTTACAGTGATAGTTAGTTACATTACTACAATTAAATAAATTATACACGGCCAGTTTAACACGTTTGTTACATCACTGTAATTAAATAAAAACTCAACGTAACCTACATTTTCATTTACAGTAACGTAAATCAAAATTTGCACAACTTGTTACAAAATTAAGGTATTAAATAACAATGATAAATTACCTCCAAGGTGGTTTAAAAAATTGTAAATGTTCAAGAAAGTGATGTTGTAACACCCAGACCGATGGCGGAAACGTCGGGATGCCACGAGGAATGTGTAGATTGTTCATAAGCTCGTGGAGTCGTGGGCATCTAATTAATTCATCACATATCAATTAATCAACCAAATTAATTACATCAAAAATCATGTTCGTCATGAATTAGTTACATCAAATACACAAAAGATTTAGCTAAACTAACTAAACTCTAGCCTCTAGAATTTCAGTTATTTTAGCTAAGTCCAAGACTCCTATGTGATGATGTCCAAAAGATGTAGAGCTATCATGCTCTACCTACTTCTCCTCATTCCCTAAAACATGTAAAAATCAAGTATCAACTACAAAGTAGTTACAAAGTAGTTGGTGAGTAATCATAAGTTTTATATTTCCAAAAATAATTTACAAATGTTTATGAAAGCTTATAGTTTTCTGAGAAAATCCACACGAGCACCTGCGAAATGATCCAACACATAACCCAACACACAATCACAAACACTGTAACATCACTGTACTTTCAGTTGTCCGTACGTCCGTACATCCGTACGATTGTACTGTTACGACTGGAGATTTATTTATTATGAATGATTATGAAATTATTGATTGACATTACTGATATTATCACTGTTACTGGTATACATGATTATAATTTATTATACGCGTAAACCACGGGAAGTTTAGTTGTAATTCAACTAAACAGACCCGTAGTGTTTATCGCGGTTACTTATCACTGATAATGATGGATTATTGGTTTGAGAACGGTTTTGGGATGGAACTGGGAGTTTGTTATGGTCTGGTTGCTAAACGTAGTCAAGGACACATGGTCATGGTTTATCGAAATAGCGGTGGGACGGTGTAGGGGAGGTTGCGATCTACCTCTGCATATGCCCTATACATATGCATATTTCGGTCTATCAAGGATGTGTCAGTGACTTGGTTTAGTGGGTTTTGGTTTGGGAAATGATAATATTAATGTAATAAATATTGGGAATTAATTACGCGAGGTGAGGTTACGGATATCATTTAAACGAGAATATTAATTCAGAAATATTAACTTAATAATGTATTTGCGTGAGTGACGATTCACACGAATATAATTATTAAGAATAATATACTGAAATGATATTCCATAAATAATAGATCAAATCGAAATACGGTACGAGCATCGGATTCGCAAAGGTGACGATCTTTACGAATACGTACGCGAGTAACGCGTTTCGACGAGATAAGTAAATAATATTCAACGATATTAAATTAATGATTGTGAACTTAAAACGTTTATTAGGAATCACAACCTAAAATGTTTTCGAATAAATTAATTTATTTAAATAATTATCTAACGAAAACGAAAACGGAATTTATTTTACGAAACGAATTATTTAAACTTATTTTAATTAAATAAAACTCATTTATTTAAAACGAGTTATTGTTTAAATATGTTACGTTAGAGAAACGAGCATGTTATTATAATTCATGCGTATGAAACGAGATTCGCTACGAGACAAAGATTATTTAGAAATAATGATAAATAATGAAACCATATTATTATTTAAACACTTTATATTTAAATATGTTTAACGAGAAAAACCGAGTATTTATTTTGTTTTAATCGCGATAAAAACGGGACCGAGCACACGGGGATTACACGCGATATAAGAAAGAAGATGGAGCTTCTTCTTCTCATTTCCATCTCCATCTCTCTCTCACTAACTCACAAAAACGCACACCCTTTCTCTCTCTAACTTCTCTCTAACATTTCGGGCTCGTTTCTTGACGAAATCGGGAGATCTTGACGCCAAAACGACCACAAGAACGAGAGGAACAAGAATCTACAAGAAGATTTCGCGTTTGATCGACATTGTGAGGTAAATCTTAGATATTATTTTCGGTTTTTGGGTAAAAACCCTATTTCGAACATGATGATCGGTTTTTACACTTCATGTGGGTTCTATATGTGTAAACCGAGTAGTATATACCTTGGGGAAACCATAAACGAACCTGAAACAGTTAGGGCTGGAGGTTGATGATGATACCCGCAGGGTTCGCAGCCTTGGAGATCGACCGAACCTTAGTGGAGCTGGGAGGGGAGTGAGCCGAACCCTAGGGGTAGCGAACCCTCTCACTAGCCGAACCCTGCTGCTCACGTAACCCTAGCCACGAACCTGCTGCATCATTCGCGAACCTCGGACGAGCCTTATGGCTTGCGAACCTAATGGTTCGTGAGTTGCCTGGCGGGCGAACCTTATTTCTATTCGGCCGAACCATGCCTGTTGCGAACCTAGGGTACAGTCAACCCTCAACGAACCTTGGTGCCAGGAGGGGGCCGAACCTATGGCTCATATCTAAAAGGTTCGCTGCCTTCAATAAGGGCTGAACTAGAAACCTTTAATCTTGTAAGTTAAGGGTGATAGGAAGCAAGACTATACATAAACATATATATATGTGAATAATCATGCATGCATAGAGACTTGAGGTTGCCACCTTTCTTGATAAGCTAAGTTTCAAATCATTGAGTTGTAAATGATGTGAAACTTTATGAGAATCAATTGAACATAAGTCCTTTAATACTTGAATTTAGTTTTATCACTTAAACTATGGAGGTTGAGTGAAGTATTTATGCATGTACGATACAAGAACCATATTGTCCTTATTCTAATCTAAGTGTCTTTAAAATTCTAACTTTATAAGAGATTAGAAAATGTTATGTAAAACCTCAACCTCTTATGTTGGCAGTTTAATTACAATTATTTTTTTAAAATATAAAGTGGAATTTATAAACTAGATGAATATGGTGGAGTTAAATAACCGTGTGTGTAGGGATGATTAGTTGTAACGACATAACTTAGAATGATTAAAACTAAGTTAACGAAGCAACGGATCATCAAAATGCAAATACTTATGAACACTATTAATAAATGAAATACCTATACTCATGAGCACAAATACTTAATACTTACAGATTATTGAGTTACTTTTGAGTTACAAACGCGAGCGCGCATAATACGAGAACACGAATTCTAAGGACTTCAGGTGAGTTCTCATAACCTCCCTTTATTTAAACTGTTTTAGTTTTAAAACTCGGAGGTGAAACATGTATACCGGTTTAAATATTATTTTGATAACACAAGGATAATACCTGTTTATCATTATGATATTCACTATTATGAATTATCATTATTATGGATTATCACTGATTATTATAAATCCGTGTAAACATTGTTATTGACTTCGGTTAATAACAAAGATTACATGTATTGTCTCATACTCCGTGAAATCATTACTTTTAACTTCGGTTATTTGTTTTGACCTCATGTATTGTCACGTGGAGGGTTTCCACATCCGTGAAGTATTGCTTTTGACTTCGGTTAATTGCTTTGACTTCATGTATTGTCACGTGGTTAGCGACCACTCCATGATTCATGTATCTAACTTATGTTAAATACATAAGGAATCATGTATAGTCACGAACATTGATTGAGAATATGATTGATTGAGTTTGGTTGATTTGTTGTGGATTGATTGCCTATATTTGATTATGATTATTTGTGATTGGCTATGATTGATTTGGTTATGTGGTTATGTGATTGTGTATGTGTTTGGCTGTTGAATTGATGGATGTGTGTTGGATTATCTCATACAGGTATTCATATGGATTTTCTCAAGAAGATCATAAGTTTTATACCCGTTTTAAACAAAGCATTTTATAAAACCATTTTAAGCATAAACTTTCAAACGCATTTACTAAAACATTTTTAAATATAAAAACTTATGATTACTCACCAACTACTTTTGTAGTTGACACTTGATTTTCTTACATGTTTCAGGTGATGGAGACAAGTAGGATGAAGAGGATGATCTCTTCTATTTTGGACATCATCATCATATAGGATTCTTGGACTTAGTTAATTAACTAAATTTCTGGCGATTAGAGTTTAGTTAGTTTAACTAAATCTTTTGTGTATTTGATGAACATGATTTTTGTGTAATTATTGTGGTTGATTAAATGATATATGATGATATGATTTAGATGCCCATGAGCTTTTGAACAATCTACACATCCCTCGTGGCATCCCGATGATTCCGCCGTCGGTCGGGGTGTTACAGATTGGTATCAGAGCCTGGGTTATAGGGAATTAGGTTACTAGAAATGGTTGACCTAGTCTATAACCATAGGATACCCTAGTATGAATTAATTTCATACACTAGTTAGTATATTCAGGATTTCATGCTTATGTGTTTATTACATGTTAACTGAACTCCTGTTATACATTTGATTATATATGCTGCTACTAATTAATTGCTTACTTGTGCCCTAATGACTCGGTAAGGACATACTCGTGGTGTATTGTAAAGGTGGTGGGACGGTGGTTTGGGCGGTTGCGACCTACCCTTATCATATGCCCTATACATATACCATTTACAATACATCGGGTGGATGTCAGTATTGAGGAATAAGGGAACTACCCGTTTGGGACACTTATCTGTTTAGGAACTTAACTGCTTAGAAATTTATTTGCTTTAGGAATTATCTGTTAGATCTTGTGATCACCAGACAAGGACACACTCGTGGTATACTACAAAGGTGGTGGGACGGTGTAAGGGAGGTTGCGACCTACTCTTGCATATGCCCTATACATATACCATTTGAAGTATATCGGGGGTCTGTCAGTGTCAGGAACTTAGGATACTATTAGGACCCTACTAGGAGGGTTTGAGAGGATATGATTGTGGACTGTTGATGATATGTTTGATGGATTGACTGGGATTGACTCATGGATGATTATACTTGATAAATATTTATAAACTCACTTATGAAACACACAGATTGGACACGTAGGGTGCATAGGATCAACGAACAATACGAATACTTAGTGATAAATTGAGGATTTGGATGATGATATAGACACCTGATGATAATATAAACGCATAGTGATGATACTAACACTTAGTGGTGGTATGGACACTTGATTAGAATAAAACTATAGGGAGGATATAAACACTTAGTGACAGTAAGAACACTTTGTGATGATATGAACCCCTAATGATGATTATTGACATTGGAATTAATATGGATTTTAGTGAACTTAGACAATTGGGGGAAATTTAATGTCAGGTGAACTTAGACATTAGGTGAACTTAGAAATAGGCAAGCCTACATGTCAGGTGAACTTAGACATTAGGCAAACCTAATTGTCCAAGGGAACTAGAGATCACTTCGCTCAAAATTATCCTACCAAGGATAAGGTTTGTGAAGTGAGATTTATGGTGAACTGCATGACACACTCTACACACTAACAAGGGCATAATCGTGGTGCAATGGAACGGTGGTGGGACGGTGTAGGGGAGATTGCGATCTACCTCTGCATATGCCCTATATATAAGCTTGTTGCATTGCATTGGGAGGTTGTCAGTGTTAGTATAGAGTGAGGAATGTATAGGACCTAGGAATAGTTAGTTAACAATAGTTATGACCAACTAAGACACTTAGAATAATAATAGGAAATTTTAAACCTTTATGAGTTTAAATAACAGATAGGAAATAAATATAGTTCCTATATGTAATCCTAACTGTTTAAAATAAACCCAATTGACCATTGTTTGTATGACTTACGTTGTAAACGGTAGTAACATGTTTCTAATTTCTCAGAAACATGCCGCCTCGCCGTCACAACGAAGATGACTCAAACAGTGGGGATGCTAACAACGGTAATGCCAACTCTGGCATACAAGAGTTAGCCACACTTATTTCTGGATTGGTGAGCCAACTGACTCAGGCTAACCAGAACATCAACCAGAACCGAGGTGGTGCAAACCAGACAACTTGCACGTTCAAACACTTCAATTCCTGTAATCCCCTGAAATTTACGGGTGCTGAATCAGCTACTGGTCTGCTGCAGTGGTTCGAGAGTATGGAGAACACCTTCATCAACAGCGAATGCCCTGAAAATCTGAAAGTTCGCTATGCCACCAGTGTTTTCCAAAAGAGAGCACTGACTTGGTGGAATGGGGAAAAGCGAACTAGGGGAGTGGATACTGCACTTGCACTGACATGGACGGAGGTCAAAAATCTGATGACCACTGAATTCTGTCCTAGAAGCGAGATGAGGAAACTGGAGACTGAGTTCTGGGAACTCAAACAAGATAGTGGCGAGAACGTCATCTACAATACTCAATTCCATGAGTATAGTCTGCTAGTGCCTCATATGGTGACACCCTTGGAGAGGGCGATAGAGAAGTATATCGGCGGGCTGCCGGTGCAGATTCAGGATACGGTCTATGGGAGCAATCTCAAAACACTTGAGGCTGCAATCCGATTATCTGCAACTCTTACTGATAATCACGTGAGGAATGGAACTCTTACCCGGAAGGGATATAAGAAGACTGACACCAAGGCTGCTGCAAAAGAAGTCAAAGCTGAAGTCAAGTCTGAAGCTGCTAGTTCATCCAAAAGCAGCAACAAGAAGAGAAAGACCAGAAACTTCATGGTCACTGCTCCTGCTGCTAAGTCTGCGCAGCAATCATCAAACAATTCAACTGCTAGGAATTTCACTGGGAACACTCCTCAGTGTAACACCTGCCGTTATCATCACGCACCAAATTTGCCTTGTCGCGTCTGCAACAACTGTGGCAAATTTGGTCACTTTGCTAATGTTTGTCGGAGTGCACCGCAAGCACAAAGGTTGCAACATGCACCGCTTGCACTGCCAGCTCCTCATGCACAACCTATACCAGCTGTACCCGTTCGCCAGGTACCTCAAGCACAGGCAAGAGCCTGTTATGAATGTGGTGAAGTGGGTCACTTCAGAAATCAATGCCCAAAGTTGACTGGAAATAATCAAAGGGTGGCAAGAGGCCGGGCTTTCCAGTTGAATGCTCCAGCTGCTCAAGCCAACCAGGATGTGGTCAACGGTACATTTCTGATCAACAACTCTTATGCATCTGTCTTGTTTGATTCTGGTGCCGATAGGAGTTTCGTTTCATATGATTTTGAATGCTTGCTTGGTAGAACACGTACATACTTAGATAAACCGTTTAACGTGGAAGTGGCTGACGGAAACACTATTGATATTGACACTATTATAGTTGGATGTACGGTGAACTTAAATGATCACGTTTTCCCAATTGATCTCATACCTATGCATCTTGGTAGCTTTGATGTTATCATAGGCATGGATTGGTTAGCCACCCACAGAGCGGAGATTGTTTGTCATGAGAAATATATTCGTATTCCTTTAGCTTCGGGTGAAACTTTGAGAATATTTGGAGAAACTGCTAGTAAAGGTCTTAAGCTGATGTCATGCACTAAAGCACATAAGTACCTTAGGAAGAAATGTATAGCCTTCTTAGCACACGTTGTGGAGAAGAAAGAGAAAGAAAGGAGAATTGAAGATGTTCCGGTGATACGAGATTTTCCAGAAGTCTTTCCAGATGATTTGCCGGGTCTTCCACCAGAACGCCAAGTTGAGTTCCGGATCGACTTAGTACCTGGTGCGAACCCAGTCGCTAAAGCTCCCTACAGACTTGCGCCTTCGGAGTTGCAAGAATTGGCGAGTCAGCTGCAAGAACTCACCGATAAAGGATTCATTCGCCCGAGCCATTCGCCATGGGGTGCACCGGTCCTATTTGTCAAGAAAAAGGACGGGTCATTCCGGATGTGCATCGACTACCGCGAGTTGAACAAACTCACAATCAAGAATCGATATCCACTGCCGCGCATCGATGATCTCTTCGATCAGCTACAAGGCTCGGCATGGTTTTCAAAGATCGATCTTAGGTCTGGGTATCATCAGCTTCGCGTACATGATGATGATATTTCCAAGACAGCTTTTAGAACAAGATATGGCCACTATGAATTTCTGGTAATGCCTTTCGGCCTTACCAATGCACCTGCGGTTTTCATGGACCTCATGAACCGTGTCTGCAGGCCATACTTGGATAAATTTGTGATAGTATTCATTGATGATATTTTGATCTACTCAAAGACTAAGGAGGAACACGAGAAACACCTTAAGTTGGTTTTGGAGATCCTAAGAGAGGAGCGACTGTATGCCAAATTCTCTAAATGTGAATTTTGGCTTAAGGAAGTTCAGTTCTTAGGACACATAGTCAATGCAAATGGTGTTCACGTGGATCCTGCAAAGATCGATGCTGTGAAGAATTGGAGTACACCGAAGACACCGACGGAGATTCGATCGTTTCTTGGACTTGCTGGTTATTATCGGCGGTTCATATCGAACTTCTCCAGGATTGCTGTCCCTCTCACTGCTTTGACTCAGAAGAATAGGCCATATGAGTGGGGACCAAAGCAAGAAGAGGCATTTCAGACTCTGAAGCAGAAACTCTGTGATGCTCCTGTCTTGACATTGCCTGATGGAAATGATGATTTTGTGGTTTATTGTGATGCATCCAACCTAGGTCTCGGATGTGTTCTCATGCAACGGAGAAAGGTTGTGGCTTATGCATCAAGACAATTGAAGATTCACGAAAAGAACTACACCACACACGACTTGGAACTTGGTGCAGTCGTGTTTGCCTTGAAGATATGGAGACACTATCTTTATGGCACTAAGTGTGTAGTCTTTACTGATCATAAAAGTTTGCAACATATTTTGAATCAGAAAGAGCTAAATATGAGACAACGGAGATGGGTTGAACTGTTGAATGATTATGACTGTGAAATTCGCTACCATCCTGGTAAAGCGAATGTAGTAGCAGATGCGCTTAGTCGCAAAAGTCAAGTTCAGATCCATAGTGTCCGAGTGCACACTAACCTCCGTAGTGATGTTCTCATAGCCCAACAACTCTCATTAGCTCAGGATAACTTGAAAAATGAGGTGTCTTGCGGGGCTGAAATCTTATTGGAAACTAAGGATGACGGTTTGATGTATTACTTGAATCGGTTGTGGATACCGAACAGGGGTGATCTTAGGATGCTGATTATGGATGAAGCTCATAAGTCTCGTTACTCAATCCATCCAGGTTCTGACAAGATGTATCAAGACCTTAGGGGCTTGTACTGGTGGCCTGGAATGAAGAAGGATATTGCTGAATATGTGTCTAGGTGCCTTAACTGTGCCAAAGTCAAGGCCGAACATCAGCGACCTTCGGGATTGTTATTACAACCAGAGATACCGATGTGGAAGTGGGAGAATATTTCCATGGATTTCATTACTAAACTCCCACGAACTGCAAATGGTAAAGATAGCATTTGGGTTATTGTTGATAGATTGACTAAGTCGGCTCATTTCTTACCGATACGCGAGACTTACCCTGTGCGGAAGTTAGCTCGTATCTACATTGATGAGATCATTACCGACATGGTATTCCCTTAAGCATAATATCGGACCGCGATGCTCGATTCACGGCACGGTTTTGGGAATCACTTCACGAAGCGTTTGGAACAAGACTGGATCTCAGCACTGCTTATCATCCTCAAACGGATGGTCAAACGGAGCGAACGATTCAGACATTGGAAGATATGTTAAGGGCTTGTGTCATCGATTTCGGTGGCAATTGGGATGGCCATCTACCATTAGTTGAGTTCTCGTATAACAACAGTTATCACGCGAGCATTGGTATGGCACCGTTTGAAGCTCTTTATGGCAGGAAATGTCGGTCACCTATTTGTTGGACCGAAGTCGGCGATTCGCAGATTACAGGTCCAGAGATTATTCAGGAAACGACTGATAAGATCCGCCATATCCGCGACAATCTGTTAGCTGCTCGCAGCAGACAGAAGAGTTACGCGGATAAACGAAGGAAACCTCTAGAGTTTGAAGTGGGAGATATGGTATTACTTAAAGTGTCGCCTTGGAAGGGCGTTGTTCGATTCGGAAAAAAGGGGAAGCTGGCTCCACGTTATGTTGGCCCTTTTAAGATCCTTGAACGGATCGGGAAGGTTGCCTACAAATTGGAACTTCCTCCTGAACTTAGTAGTGTGCATCCGACGTTTCACGTGTCCAATCTAAGAAAGTGCTTACCTGATCAGGATCTTCAGGTACCACTCGATGACATCCGCATCGATGATACCATGCACTTTGTTGAAAAACCAGTGGAGATAATGGATCGTGAGGTTAAACAGCTCAAACGCAGTAGAATTCCAATTGTCAAAGTACGTTGGGAATCGAAGCGGGGTCCAGAATTCACATGGGAGCGGGAAGATCAGATGAAGCTTAAGTACTCACATTTATTTACTACGGTCACTCCAAGTTGAATTTCGGGACGAAATTCCTTTAACTAGGGGAGACTGTAACATCACTGTACTTTCAGTTGTCCGTACGTCCGTACATCCGTACGATTGTACTGTTACGACTGGAGATTTATTTATTATGAATGATTATGAAATTATTGATTGACATTACTGATATTATCACTGTTACTGGTATACATGATTATAATTTATTATACGCGTAAACCACGGGAAGTTTAGTTGTAATTCAACTAAACAGACCCGTAGTGTTTATCGCGGTTACTTATCACTGATAATGATGGATTATTGGTTTGAGAACGGTTTTGGGATGGAACTGGGAGTTTGTTATGGTCTGGTTGCTAAACGTAGTCAAGGACACATGGTCATGGTTTATCGAAATAGCGGTGGGACGGTGTAGGGGAGGTTGCGATCTACCTCTGCATATGCCCTATACATATGCATATTTCGGTCTATCAAGGATGTGTCAGTGACTTGGTTTAGTGGGTTTTGGTTTGGGAAATGATAATATTAATGTAATAAATATTGGGAATTAATTACGCGAGGTGAGGTTACGGATATCATTTAAACGAGAATATTAATTCAGAAATATTAACTTAATAATGTATTTGCGTGAGTGACGATTCACACGAATATAATTATTAAGAATAATATACTGAAATGATATTCCATAAATAATAGATCAAATCGAAATACGGTACGAGCATCGGATTCGCAAAGGTGACGATCTTTACGAATACGTACGCGAGTAACGCGTTTCGACGAGATAAGTAAATAATATTCAACGATATTAAATTAATGATTGTGAACTTAAAACGTTTATTAGGAATCACAACCTAAAATGTTTTCGAATAAATTAATTTATTTAAATAATTATCTAACGAAAACGAAAACGGAATTTATTTTACGAAACGAATTATTTAAACTTATTTTAATTAAATAAAACTCATTTATTTAAAACGAGTTATTGTTTAAATATGTTACGTTAGAGAAACGAGCATGTTATTATAATTCATGCGTATGAAACGAGATTCGCTACGAGACAAAGATTATTTAGAAATAATGATAAATAATGAAACCATATTATTATTTAAACACTTTATATTTAAATATGTTTAACGAGAAAAACCGAGTATTTATTTTGTTTTAATCGCGATAAAAACGGGACCGAGCACACGGGGATTACACGCGATATAAGAAAGAAGATGGAGCTTCTTCTTTCTCATTTCCATCTCCATCTCTCTCTCACTAACTCACAAAAACGCACACCCTTTCTCTCTCTAACTTCTCTCTAACATTTCGGGCTCGTTTCTTGACGAAATCGGGAGATCTTGACGCCAAAACGACCACAAGAACGAGAGGAACAAGAATCTACAAGAAGATTTCGCGTTTGATCGACATTGTGAGGTAAATCTTAGATATTATTTTCGGTTTTTGGGTAAAAACCCTATTTCGAACATGATGATCGGTTTTTACACTTCATGTGGGTTCTATATGTGTAAACCGAGTAGTATATACCTTGGGGAAACCATAAACGAACCTGAAACAGTTAGGGCTGGAGGTTGATGATGATACCCGCAGGGTTCGCAGCCTTGGAGATCGACCGAACCTTAGTGGAGCTGGGAGGGGAGTGAGCCGAACCCTAGGGGTAGCGAACCCTCTCACTAGCCGAACCCTGCTGCTCACGTAACCCTAGCCACGAACCTGCTGCATCATTCGCGAACCTCGGACGAGCCTTATGGCTTGCGAACCTAATGGTTCGTGAGTTGCCTGGCGGGCGAACCTTATTTCTATTCGGCCGAACCATGCCTGTTGCGAACCTAGGGTACAGTCAACCCTCAACGAACCTTGGTGCCAGGAGGGGGCCGAACCTATGGCTCATATCTAAAAGGTTCGCTGCCTTCAATAAGGGCTGAACTAGAAACCTTTAATCTTGTAAGTTAAGGGTGATAGGAAGCAAGACTATACATAAACATATATATATGTGAATAATCATGCATGCATAGAGACTTGAGGTTGCCACCTTTCTTGATAAGCTAAGTTTCAAATCATTGAGTTGTAAATGATGTGAAACTTTATGAGAATCAATTGAACATAAGTCCTTTAATACTTGAATTTAGTTTTATCACTTAAACTATGGAGGTTGAGTGAAGTATTTATGCATGTACGATACAAGAACCATATTGTCCTTATTCTAATCTAAGTGTCTTTAAAATTCTAACTTTATAAGAGATTAGAAAATGTTATGTAAAACCTCAACCTCTTATGTTGGCAGTTTAATTACAATTATTTTTTTAAAATATAAAGTGGAATTTATAAACTAGATGAATATGGTGGAGTTAAATAACCGTGTGTGTAGGGATGATTAGTTGTAACGACATAACTTAGAATGATTAAAACTAAGTTAACGAAGCAACGGATCATCAAAATGCAAATACTTATGAACACTATTAATAAATGAAATACCTATACTCATGAGCACAAATACTTAATACTTACAGATTATTGAGTTACTTTTGAGTTACAAACGCGAGCGCGCATAATACGAGAACACGAATTCTAAGGACTTCAGGTGAGTTCTCATAACCTCCCTTTATTTAAACTGTTTTAGTTTTAAAACTCGGAGGTGAAACATGTATACCGGTTTAAATATTATTTTGATAACACAAGGATAATACCTGTTTATCATTATGATATTCACTATTATGAATTATCATTATTATGGATTATCACTGATTATTATAAATCCGTGTAAACATTGTTATTGACTTCGGTTAATAACAAAGATTACATGTATTGTCTCATACTCCGTGAAATCATTACTTTTAACTTCGGTTATTTGTTTTGACCTCATGTATTGTCACGTGGAGGGTTTCCACATCCGTGAAGTATTGCTTTTGACTTCGGTTAATTGCTTTGACTTCATGTATTGTCACGTGGTTAGCGACCACTCCATGATTCATGTATCTAACTTATGTTAAATACATAAGGAATCATGTATAGTCACGAACATTGATTGAGAATATGATTGATTGAGTTTGGTTGATTTGTTGTGGATTGATTGCCTATATTTGATTATGATTATTTGTGATTGGCTATGATTGATTTGGTTATGTGGTTATGTGATTGTGTATGTGTTTGGCTGTTGAATTGATGGATGTGTGTTGGATTATCTCATACAGGTATTCATATGGATTTTCTCAAGAAGATCATAAGTTTTATACCCGTTTTAAACAAAGCATTTTATAAAACCATTTTAAGCATAAACTTTCAAACGCATTTACTAAAACATTTTTAAATATAAAAACTTATGATTACTCACCAACTACTTTTGTAGTTGACACTTGATTTTCTTACATGTTTCAGGTGATGGAGACAAGTAGGATGAAGAGGATGATCTCTTCTATTTTGGACATCATCATCATATAGGATTCTTGGACTTAGTTAATTAACTAAATTTCTGGCGATTAGAGTTTAGTTAGTTTAACTAAATCTTTTGTGTATTTGATGAACATGATTTTTGTGTAATTATTGTGGTTGATTAAATGATATATGATGATATGATTTAGATGCCCATGAGCTTTTGAACAATCTACACATCCCTCGTGGCATCCCGATGATTCCGCCGTCGGTCGGGGTGTTACAAACACACCATCACATATTTCAACTAATCATAGATAATCAATCACATATACATTAAACCAATCCCAATCATCAATATCCTCAATTAATATAAGTGACAATACATGCATCATTGTGAATGACCAAGGTCAATGACAACGACACACGGAGGCGTGGCAATCCACGTGACAATACATGCAAACATTGTGGATGACCGAAGTCAACCACAACGATCCACGGAATAGTGACAATACATGCAGTCATTGCGAATGACCGAAGTCATCAGCAACAACTCATGGAATAGTGATAATACATGCAATCATTGTAGATGACCAAAGTCAACAACAACGACCCATGGAATTATGATAATCCAATAATATGAATATCATAACAATAAACAGGTATCATCCATGTGTTATCAAATTAATATGTAACTGGTATACATGTTTCACCTCCGAGTTTAAAATAAAAAGATAGGTTATGAGAACTCACCTGAGTCCTTAGAATCGATGTTTTCGTAGAATGCGCGCTCGCGTATATGAAATCAACAACAACTCAACAATCTGTAATTTTCGTATGTTCGTGTTCATAAGTATAAGTGTTTTATTTTGATTAAATGACCATAAGTATTTACCTTAAATCATTAGGTGTTTCGTTAATTTAATTCACTTACTTTAAGTTACTTTGTAACACTCAAATCTAAGTGAACGGTCATCATAAAGCGCGATCTAAACTTATTAGTTTTAATTAACTCTTATGTGATGACTTTTACAAACATATCAAGGGTTTTTAAGTCATAACAATCTTACACCCATATACTTTCCCAAGTGTGCATGCATATTCATTTGATATAACTACTATTTAAAGTTGTCAAATTACATTTAAGTTTAAGAAAACCGAATTTAAACTATTTTCATAATTTGTTTAAATTAACCAAACTCTCAAATTAAAACTTGTTCTTATTGCAAAAGAGGTTAGTTCAAATCATTCATGCATGCATGGGTGTATCTATATGTTCACATTCCTTGGTTCTTTGTTCACCCTTAACCCTTGTTCAAACACTTAGGTCGGTTAGCTAACTATTCCAGCGAACCTAATCGAACTCCACCCTAGGTTCGGCTCCCAAATGGGCAAGGTTCGCAGCCTAAGAGTGTAGGTTCGCTGCCCTATAACTGCACAACATCAAGGTTCGGCTGCTATAAGTTTGCCGCCTAGGGTTTGTGTGAAAAAGAGGTTCGGTCAAATAGGTTTTTGAAGTTCCAAGGTTCGCTACCCAGGTGGTTGGCCAAGACCAAAGGTTCGTCCTCATGTTTGCTGGATGTAGGTTCGTCACCCTTTTAGGGTTCGGTGGCCATGTTAGGTTCGCCATCCCCTAAGGTTTGGCCAATGGTCAAGGTTCGTACACCTTCACAGCTGGCTGATGAAAGGTTCGCTGCCAAGGCATTAGGGTTCGGCTGGTTAGTATGGTGGTTCGTGACTAAGGAAGGTTCGGCCCTGCAAGTTCGATCATTAGGGTTTGCGGCTAAGGGTTCGGCCCTAAGTCAGGAAGAACCTATAGGTTCGGCCGCCCCTTTTCAGCTCTAAGGAGGTTCGGCCGCCTCCTTCCTGTCACGAGTTCAGCTCCATCATCAACATCATCTACTCCTATAGGTTATAGACTTCTTGTATACATTGTTTCCAGGTTATACGGGTTGTTTTAGTGCTCTCGAAATGTAAGAATCGTTTAGAAAATGAGAATGTAACCAACTTGTTGTCTAGAGTGATAAACGAACATAAAACTCAAGATTTACCTCCAATTGTCAATCAAAAGCTAGATTTCTTCGTGGGTTTACGTTCTCCTCGATCACACGGTCGTTTGGACACCAAGATCTTGAAAAACCATTAAGAATTGAAGGAGGAATTCTAGAGAGAAGTTGGAGAGGAGGTGGGTGGCGAAAATTGAATGTAGAGAGAGAGTGGGATGTGTGGAAATGAAGGAGATGAGATCTTTCATCTTTCCTTATACCGCGTATCATCCCCGCGTGCCCGGTCTCGTTTATTTCACGTTAACCCCGTTAAATGCTCGGTTTTCTCGTAATATATATTTAAAATATAAAACGTTTGAAATAATAGATTACATTTTAAATAAAATGCTTTTAATTAAATTATTTCGTAAAATGATTTGGTTTAATCTCGTTAAATAATTTATTTAATAAACTGGTTTATTCGAATTTGTTTTAGGTTGTGATTTCTTATAAACGTTATCAAATCCTTTTTCTTATTTTTAATATCGTTAGATATTATTTCACTATCTCGTCGAAACGCGTTACTTACGTATGTATTCGTAAAGATCGTCACCTTTCCGAATCCAACGCTCGTATCGTATTTCGATTCGATTTACAATTTGTGGAATATCGTTTCAGAATATTGTTCTTAATAATTATATTCGTGTGAATCGTCGTCACCCACGCGAATACATTATTAAGTTAATAATTCTGAATTAATATTCGTGTTTAATTTATATTCGAAACCTAACCATCGCGTAAACACTTTCATTTATCCTTTCGTTATCTAATTATTTTTAATATTAAATTTCCTAATCCAAATCCCACTAAACCATATCACTGACACATCCGTGATAGACCGAAATATGAATATGTATAGGGCATATGTAGGGGTCAGTCGCAACCGCCCCAGACACCGTTTCACCGCTATTTCGATAAACCATGATCATGTGTCCTTGACTATGTTTAACAACCAAAACAATAACAAACTCCTAATTCCTTTCCTTTCCAAACCAAAATCCAAAATCTGTGAATTCAACTGCGGTAAACTCTCTGGTTCTGTTTAGTTATGTTCCAACCAAACTTCCCATGGCTTATACATCTAATAATAATATGTTCTCAATATGTATACCAGTGATAATAACAGTCAATAATCCATAATCATTAATAATTAACACATCAGGTCGTAACAGTACAATCGTACATGTACGGACAAACTGAAATACAGTGATGTTACAGACGTAGTGGTTAAAGTGGACGAGAAAACTTAGATGTCTCAAGTTCAATTCTCATTTAGGGCGATTTTTCTAGTGGCCACCGACCTCGTTCTTTACCACCACAATTTACTTGTTTCTCTAGGATAATTAGGTATTGGAAGGACTCGAGGGTTTACCACGTAAGTAGATTCCTACAGTTATTAAAAAAAGGGGTAAATATCCAATAAAAAAGTTAAGTTACCGGTGTATCAATAACAATTTTTTATGTATTTTTGAATTAAAAATATTTGAAAAATGTATGTGTAAAAATATCATATGTATTATGTGTATGAATGATTTGACAATAATGTGATATATAGATGACGAGTATTATGTATGAATATTAAAACTCCTAATAAATCTAAGCGCAAATCACACTTAGTTCTAACATCTTGTTGTAAATCATAAGAACGTGTTGAAATAATCCCGATGTCACGTCTTTGTTGTAAACAGTACTTGCACAATGTAGTTTCAGTTTGTACCCAATTAAGCCAATATTTGTAAAAAATTATAACGTAAATCCTACATAATGTTAAATAAATCATGAAATCATGTTGAAAATAAACCTGACACCATATTGTTAACACCTATTTAGAAAACTTTAAAATATAGAAATCAACAGGAATTGCACATCTATTACACATTTACAACCCCATTTTAGGTGTATCTTTGTAAATTGTGGGTGAAAATGAAATAGAAACACACTCGTCGATGTATGGCAAAGGTATATATAAATAATACCAGGTCAATACAATTGAGTTTCAATTGAAATACGCATTTATATATTTTTGCTACGTACTTTCAAAATTACATATTTCTCAAATTTTGCTTTAAAATATTATTTATTGAAAATTTGTATCTAAAGAAAATATATAATTTTTCGAAAATGAAAATATTCCAAACCAAACCATACATTGCCTACAAGCAATAAAAACAAGATGTTGATAAATTACTAGTATTTTATAATATCTATTAATATGTTGAATTTTTTTATTATTTAACTTTTATCTCTAGTTCTATTAACGTACATCTTACTAATTTATATTTGGATTTGTATTGTTTGAAAGTAATAGTTGAATTTTTTTATTATTTAACTTTTATCTCTAGTTCTATTAACGTACATCTTACTAATTTATATTTGGATTTGTATTGTTTGAAAGTGACGAATATTTTTGTGATGGTTTGATTTACTGTTTTAGGACGTATTGACAGCCGTTGCAAGCGGTTTTTGGTCTGTATTTTGATATTTGTGATGTTGTTGCCGCAACAGGTCGGTACGGCTCAATCTTTTTGCAAGACACGAGTTTTAGGTTGTTTTGGTTTTTTACTCTAAATTTTAAAGCTTTTTCTAGCTTTACGATTTATAGTTTTATGACAGAGTAACGACTTTATTTGATCTAAATTTTGATATTTAAGATCGTGTTTTTATCATTTTTTAATTTTGTTAACGCCGTAACGCTTGGGCAAACTTGTAGCTATCATATATAAAAATGTATGAACGTTTTAATAATAAAATAAATCAAATACAAGTTATTGTTTTATTTGTTAGCCAATTATCTAAAACCGGCTAGGTTTTTTCATTGGAAAACGAAATTAAGTGTGAGTATTGTTTTGGTTAATGTTAGAATTTGATAAAAAAAAGTTAAAAAAAATCATGCGCAATGGCCAATGTACTCTTTTCTTGACATTTTTATTGTTTTCTTTTATGATTTTTAAGTGGTGCTCTATTCTTTTTGTGTCTCTTGATGTTAGTCATCCCTTTTGTTTTTTGTGTAATTATAGGAAATCAAATGTGAGTTTTATTTTGGTCAATGTTAGAATTTGATAAAAATCCATCTGCAAATGTACTTTATTTTTGTCCCCGTGATGGTGACCTAGTGGTAAGAGGGTGAGAATCTATAATAGATGTCTAGGGGCGTCTAGTGGTGGCATTCACCATTTTATTCTCAACTTTATATTGTTTTATTTTATGATTTTTATGTTATACGCTTATATTAGGTTCGATTTTTTTTACACTAGACTTTATGATTAAGCATGTTTTTTTATTGTTTTAGTTATATGATTTTTAACATTATGCTTTTATGATTAGGTTTATAATCTGCGATTAGACTCGATTTAGTGTCTTATGCCATATCAATTGTCGTTTCACTGTTTTTTCATATGCATTTTGATATTCGTGATATTGTTATTGTCTGACTACTAGTAGAAGGGTATGACTTAGCCTTTTTTCACATAAATTTAATTAAGTAACATTGTATGACATGAGTTTTAGTCCATTTTTATTTTTTTTTTGTTATTATTTTTTATAAAAAAAGTGTTTTATGTTATAAAGCTTTACGATGAAGTGATAACATCTTATATGAGTTTTGATATATTTAATACTAATTGATATGGTGTTACCGCACAACACACAAGATAAACACTTACTTAAAAACATACTTAAATAATATTTTTGAGTCAACTTATAGTTACATCAAAGGGTGTTATTCGAACTTTAAGAATACAAGTATTATAGAATAACATGACTCATATAAAGTTTTAGTTAAAATCCAAAGCTGTAATTTGTCACATCAATTATTCATACATACAAGCAAAATAGTGTTATACAACTTTGTTATAAACTGGCATTATAACACAATACGACTCGTATTATCCATATTAAAAAACAATAACACTTTTAATATAACAATTAACTATATGAGTCGTATAATACCTTTCATTTAGTTAGTTAGTAATCTCTTAAGATTATTCAAAAAACACTGTTAAATGAATATTAATGTACAACAATTAACTATATTTATGGAATGAGAGAGATAATTAAAAAAATACAACACGAGGTTTTTCATTTACGGATACAAATAATTTTGTAACAACATTACTTTTAATATTACAAATTACAGAACAATATAAGTCGTAGATTACTTAATGGTTAATTAGTATTTTGTTAAAATTATTCAAATAATACTCTTAAATGAGTATGAAGTATAACAACTAAAAATCTTACCTTTTAAATAACCGTCTAAAAAATCTGAGAACCATGACTAAAATTTGTCTCCGAGAACTACGTCAAAAGACCAGAGAAAACCATGACTAAAAATTAGTATTTAATTATTTTATATCTAATAAATAACTAAAAACTTAAAAATTAGTAAAATTATTTTTATATTATTATTATTATTATTATATATATTTTTTAGAGTTAATTACACGGATGGTCCCTGTGGTTTACCCAGACTGCACGGATGGTCCCTAACTATCAGAAATTACACCGGTGGCCAAAAAGTTTGCAAAAACGTAACACGGATGGTCCCTGGAGTGGATGTCTGTTAACTTTTTCTGTTAAATTTTCAAAAATGACCAAAATACCCTTTATCTAACTTAACTCTAACTGTACTACCACCACCGCAATACCCTTACCACCACCACCACCACCGTACTACCACCACTGTACCACAACCACCACCGTAATACCCCTTACCACCACCACCACCACTGCCGTAATACCCTCCCACCACAACCACCGCCGTAATACCTCTTCCCTGCGTAACCCCCTCTTGCACCGTGGTGGCAGCATCACAAAACCGTTGGATTCCCGTCACTTTCTCCGGTGCAATTATCCCCCATAATCAAATCGGAATATTCACACATACACAGTAATCAAATCGGAAAATTCACGAGGAACAATAGGGTTTCCAGGTAACATGCAGTTCTTGCTTGATTGATGCAATTGCTAGTTTTGTTGCAAGTAATTATGGTGTATGATATTACCGACCGAGTTATCAGTCTC
Source organism: Mikania micrantha (assembly GCA_009363875.1). Classification (NCBI taxonomy): domain Eukaryota; kingdom Viridiplantae; phylum Streptophyta; class Magnoliopsida; order Asterales; family Asteraceae; genus Mikania; species Mikania micrantha. Next base: position 122,249 of record SZYD01000680.1, read on the forward strand.
ATGCGCTGGTGGTGGCAGCTAACAGGTGGTGGGTCGACGAGGAGGAACTTGGTGCCGGTGGTGCCGGTGACAGCCGGCAAGGATGCAGCAACGGTGGCGAATATGACAGGTGGCGGTGGCGAATAGGAGGTGCCGGTGGTGCCAGTTACAGCCGGCATGGAGCTGCTGGGTGGTGGGTCGGCAAGCCGGCAAGGAGAAGCTGTCGTCTTCATTTTTCTAGAGCGAGAGAGGGATTAGGAGAGAGAGAGGGGGTTTGTAATGAAGGGTATTTTAGACATTTCACATACACTTAACAGAAAAAATTAACAGACATCCAACCTAGGGACCATCCATGTTACGTTTTTGCAAATTTTTTGGCCACCGGTGTAATTTCTGATAGTTAGGGACCATCCGTGCAATCTGGGTAAACCACAGGGACCATCCGTGTAATTAACTCTATTTTTTATTATAATTGAAGAGATCAACGGAGTGGCTCATAGGAGCATAAATGAAATCACATAGAAAAGATAGTATGTAGGGCTGTAAACGAACCGAACGAACACGAACGAGCTCTTTTTCGTGCTCGTTCGTTTAACTTTTAACTTGTTCACGAACGCTTACCGAACGAAAATTCTTGTTCGTGTTCGTTCATTAAGGAATTTGGCTTGTTCACGAACAGTTCACGAACACTAACGAACACATATATTTAAACAATAAAAATCAACATTTTTAATATCAAGCAATGGAGATAATCATTTATAAATATATAAATTAAGATATTACAGTATTTAATAAAAATAATTTAAGTATTATGGTATTAAACTAAAAACTAAAAATAAACAACACATTTAGTGAATAAATATAATAAATGAACTTAACCGAACATAAACGAACGTAAACGAAGATGTTACCGAACGTTCACGAACACAAATGAACGAACACGACCTCTGTTCATGTTCGTTCCTTTAACTAAACGAACGGAATTTCTTGTCCGTGTTCGTTCTTTTAATAAACGAACGAACATAAACGAACTTCTCATCTAATAGTTCACGAACTGTTCGCTGAACGTTTAGTTCGTTTACATTAATAGTATGTATACTAAAAAAAAAAGGAAGTGTAAGGGCACAAACGACAATTCATTTAATTTTTTAATATTTTTACAGTTGAGTTAGTTTCTTTTTGTATATATGGTAATTAACTATATTTATGGAATATGAAAGATAGTTAGAGATAAACAACAAGATAAGAGATTTTTTGATAGATGGTTAAAAAATAATTTCGAAAGTTTTAATGTTAAACATGATATTACTAAACCCTAAGATGCCCCCAATCTCTACCATAAGGACACGTGGAATCAGCCACTTTTTATACGCACATATTTTCCCTTATTTTTCTATCCTCCCCCTCTCCAAGCAACACACAACTCATCTATTAATTTCTCTCTCTAATCTTTTCATTCTGATATAAATCCGATCTTCCGTTCACTCAAAACTTCGATTTCAATCTATTTCTCAACTGGGGTTTCAATCATTACCGGCAAAATCCCCAGACTGATTCGATTGGAAACTGCAATGAAACAGATTGTAGCCGGAGGTGGTGGCCGGTTGAGGTCTCCGACGGTAGAAGAGGCGGAAGTTGCTGAAATTTTACTCACTTTACCGAAAATAATCGAGATATCGGAGTTGCTCCGGCGACGCAGACTCACTTGGGGTTCGACGAAGAAAAGATCTGTGTTTGTTCCGAAAGAAGAATCGTCGCCGTCACCGGAGAAGGTGACGGCGGCGGAAGCCGGTGAAAGCCCTTCAACGCCGCTGTGTTTCTTGCCCAGTGGTAGTGGAAGCGACGGTAGTGATAAGCGTAAACCACCGTCGTCGGTGAAGAAGAATTTTAAGCGAAAGGTACGGGCTCCATTTTTTCCGGCGATTAATGCAGGGTTTGATTTTACATAGCAATTTATACATCTTGAAGGTTAAATTCCTGGGTTTTTTTTTATGCGCAGTTTTCACATCTGGGATTATTAATTTTTTATAAATTATTTAAACTTTTTAACATTTTGGTGAATTTTTTTTATATCATTATCTTCTCTTGTTCTTGCGTGCTTTAAATTTAATTTCGTTCTATATGTTGACTTGTATTCGTTGACTTCTGGGTATTGAAATACCTCTGTTATATCATATTTCATTATGCGTTGATCGTTTAGATCAAATTGCTATGATTATCATCATTCATCGTTAATTTTAACTTTTTGTTGACTTTTTAATTGATGTTATTATTCTCCCAATTATTTACAGGCAACAGACGATTTGATGGAGAATTACTGTAAAATGCAACAAGAAAAAGAAATTCTCTTGAAGGTATGAAATTCCTTTGTTTTTTTTTTTTATTTTCATAAAATCTATTCTTACCTAAAATATATATAATTAAATAAATAATTAATTCATGTATTTGAATTTTAAACAGGAAACAAAAGCCATGAAAACCTTGCATCAAGAACTTACCTCTGCAAATCTTGAATTAAAAGCAATTATACAAAAGGTAATTAAATCTATACTAATTTCTATCTGATTTGATTAAAAAATTAAAATTTCTTGAAATCGATATCGATCTGGTTTAGAATCTTAACTAAATTTCTTAAAATAATTATAGGTAAATTATTCAAGAAACATAATTGATCACCAAAGTTATCATCAACAAAATGCCATCTTTGTCCCTCCAACACCACAACGTTGTCAACAATTGATGGTTTCGTCCTCCGGTAACAGTCACAGCGGTGGTAATTTTGGGTTGTTCAATCAGATTGATCCACGTGTCAAGATTCATGGTGAGACATTTGATTTCTTGGCTTCTTCTCAGCCGTTGGATCAAACTAAATACTGTGTGATGGATAATGATCCAAGGGTTAGGACGGCAGCTGCTGCTAGAAAGATGAGGATGCTGAGGATGAAGGAGAACAAGAAAGCTTTGTTGGCCTTGAAACTATCATCCAGAGGGTGTTGAATGTCGATGATGGTGGGTTTGACTTCTTGGTCAACGAATAGAGGGTAGTTTAGTAATTTACGAATTCTTCTTTTCACTATTCTTTGATTTAGGGCTGAAAATTAGTTGATAGTCATTTTTTTTAAATGCAGTATATCTTGAATATTTGAGCAATTTTTTGTCGATTAAAAAGTTTTAGTGACATGAATGCTTGAAGTGTCAGTGCATTATTTTATATAATTTTATTATATTTTGAACGGATTGGTGCGACAATACCGAAACCTAGATTTCAATAGTCCTCTTATTGAACATCTAATTACATATATCTCTAATGTTAAAGTAAATTACAAATATTCCTATATTCCAAAATTGTCTCTTAATAAAAAGAAATATGTAAATTGTTTTTACTTACTTTATTAAAGGTAAAGTAGGAAATACAATTTTTTTTAGACAAAATTACATATTTAAACCTTTATGTTTCTAATAAATAACAAATATCAACCTTTAACTATATTAATTACGCTAAACAACCTTTAAGTATTTAAGTTGTTTCAACTTTCAACCTTTACATTAACCTTGATTAGATTTACCAGTTAAATCTAGTCATGTGCAAAACTTGTGATGGGTATTCTAGGTATTTTGATCTTTTGTTATTTTTAAATCTAAAACCCACTATTCACGTATTATCGTATCTTATTCAAGAATTTACTCCAAATTGGGGTGTTCGAAAATTAGGGCTAAAACACACCCAGAAGTTCACGTGGTTCCTCCCTCTTCGATTAGTGTTCACCCAGAAGTTCACGTGGTTCCTCCATCTTCAGTTAGTGTTCGAAACCTAGTGTTGTAGTTGGATAGGATTTATCATTGTTACTACTGCCATTGTTACATAATAAAAAAAAGAAAAAAAATAAATCATATCCAACTACAACCTTAGGTTTCGAACACTAACTGAAGATGAGGGAACCACGTGAACTTCTGGGTGAACACTACCGAAGGCGGAGGAACCACGTGAAAATCTGGGTGGGTTTTAGCCCTAATTTTTGAACACCCCCATTTAGAGTAAATTTTTGAATAAGATACGATGATACGTGAATAGTGAGTTTTAGGTTTAAAAATAATAAAAGATCAAAATACATAGAATACCCATCACATGTTTTGCACATGACTAGATTTAACTTGTAAATCTAACCGGGGTTAATGTAAAGGTTGAAACAACTTAAATACTTAAAGGTTGTTTAATGTAATTAATATAGTTAAAGGTTGATATTTGATATTTATTAGAAACATAAAGGTTGAAATATGTAATTTTGTCTTTTTTTTTTTTAAAATGGATAACTATGTAATATATTTGGTTTACAAAAGAGAAATATGTAATTTAATTTTATGATTAGCTAAATATGTAATAAAGGGTTTTAATAAGAAAAAATATGTAATTAACCATATTTTTTATTAGAAAGTTAAAGGTAGGGGTGTTCATTCGAACTTTGGATATCCGAAAATTTCGGATAGTGATTTTCAATATCCGAATCCGAAATTTTGAATATCCGAAGATCGGATGTCCGAAATTTCGATATCCAAATATCCGAAAAATATCCGGATACCCGAATAAGATCCGAAAAGTAACCGGATATCCGAAAATTATTCAAAATATCTAAAAAATATCCGGATATCCGAAAAATTATCTGAATATCCGGAAAAAAAACTATTTCGGATATCGGATATTTGAAATATCCGAAAATTTTCAAAATAGGTATCCGAATCCGAATTTTCGGATATCCGAACTTCCGGATTTCCGATTTTTCGGATATTTCGAATACGGATTTTTTTAAACACCTCTAGTTAAAGGAGTAATCATTAGGTTATATGACCTCCATTTGGTACTTACATTATATTATAAGAACACTATATTATTGTATAAGAAATGATATTGTCTTACCTTTAAACTGGATTCAAAATAACACCTTTCATTAAAAAGTAAAAACTAGGAAATCAAGAACTGACAAGAAGTAACCAACTAAGCTATAAAATCTCCGTTTAGTCGCATTCTTTTATCAACAACAGTGTATTATTATATTATGTTTATATAGTATTAGAGGTGGGCAAAAAAATCGGACCCAGAACCGGAATCGTCAACCCGAACCGGTGGGTACAAACGGGTCCGGTTTTTTAGACAAATTAAAACCGAAACCGGAACTGGTTCCACCTGTATCCGGCCAAAACCCGAACCGTAACCGGACAAAACCCGAACCGGAACCGGAACCGGACCGGATATTGACTTTGTTGACCGAAACCGGTTCAAGAAAAAAAAAACGATTTGCGCACCTGTACATAGTATTATGAAATACTGTGAATATCTTATAAATCTTTATCAGTTTTTTTTGTCAAATTCATAAATTCTGTAAAGGAAATATATTTATATTTTTATATCATAGGAAGACTCTTATACTTGGACTCTTGGAGTAAATATCATTTTTCATATAATTCTTTTTTAATTTCTTGCTTTTTATCATTACGTTGGACACTTGGATGAGTGCTCTCCTATTCCGACTTCCCCAGAGCCGTCCGGATCCCACGAGTGAATCGAAAGTTGGATCTACATTGGATCTCACCTGAATCGCCCCGGACTGTTGGAGAGTTTATTGATTAGTTGGAGTTCAATTCAATGTTATCTTAATATGATTCCATTTTTCTGTGTTATTATACTAGCCTAAAAACTCATGTATTACATGAGTTGAATAATAAAAAAAATATTAACATAAAATAATAATAAATATTTATTAATTATAAAATTATATTTTAATATAAAATATTCTTATAATTTATTAAATTTTAATAAATTAATAACATATTATAATAAGAAGATTTATATTATTAATAATTAATTATATAATTTAATTATTAAAAATCATTAAATTTTTAAAAATCATTAGTATCTAATAGAGGAGAGAGGCGTGAAAAGTAATTTCAGATTTCACCACAAAGGGAGACGTGTCTCCTAGAAATACTCCTTCATTAGAGTAGTTAGATTAGATTAGATTAGATTTTATTGAATTGAAACTTATAATTTTTAATTTTTTTGTTTCTTAATGTTTTATAAGTTTTGTAGCATTTAAATTTAAAGATTCGTTACAGATAGTATATGTAAGTTTCATTTAAAGGTGTGTTAAATATATTAGACAAATAAATAAGTTGTCACAAGTAAAAAAAAATTACGTCGTTTAAAACACTTTTGGACCTGTATATCAAGTTATGTGTAATGTACCTTAATAAACTTAGATTGGTATGATAAATTCATAAAATTATAAAACTGTAAATTAAAGTAATGTGTGTTGTATATAAAAACTAAATTGCAACTAATTTATAAACTATATGCGTCGATGGATGGATGCTTAATCATAATTATTTTATTGATTGCCACACATATGTAAATTTATAAATCTCTTATACAATGTTTTAAACCGAACACTGAATCGAACATTTTATTGATTCAATGATTGGATCGATCTAACCGGATTCAATGAACTGGATGACATGATTAATGTTTAAATAAACATAAACATGCTTAAAAAAATATATGGTTAGTTTTAGTATTTTATCCTATGAAATTTAGAAATAAAAAAGGGTCCAACCACCGTCTCGTTCTACGATTTAACTGTGAGCAGCCCAAACATCTTATTTTGGACTGGTTACCTCTTTGGTTCCTAGTCCAACCGGTCGGCCTGGTTTAACAACATTGCTCTTAAATACTCACGTAGAGAGTCGTCGCTTTTTTGAGTGTGCTAGGTAGGGATAAAAAGGTTTAGACCTTCCTACAAATATTTTTATAAGCCTATGTATTATCATCACTTGGAAGGTTTAATTAGGGCTTGACTGGGTAACATATAGGCACACGAAGCAAAATATTGTGTGTAATAGTCAGTGGCGGAGCTTGAAAAATATGTCTGAGTAGGCCGAAAGTCATGGGAATTTTTTTTTATCACTATGTTTCGGGCTAAAAATTCGGGTCGCCACATGATAATTCGGGTCGAGTCAAACAATTTAAAGTTTTAGATGCCAAATATTTGTTCCACCTAAAAAATATATATGTTTGTATCAAACAATATATAAAATGTTTAAGACGAAAAGGTGGGTACCCGGAAGAAAAATCACAATTCAGTGCGACGACCTTTAAGCTCTTTTAACTCATTGATTATACACTCTGAATCAAATTTATCAGCAATTTCTTTTGCGAAGACGATTCTTGAAATATGTAATGTTCAATAGTTATGGTCCATTTTAATTTTTAAGGCCCAAAATAAGTTTTAAACTCAAGATCGGCTAATGAATAAGATAACAACCGACACTGTGAATGTTTAAAAGTAATGTTAAAACTTACAATATTGGTTTAACATTATTATTTTTTAAAATCCAAGGGGGGGCCCAAGGAATTTTATAAAGAAAAACCGAAGAGGCCGGACTCAATACCTATAAAATTTTCGACCAAAAATTACTATATCGAGACTTTTGAACAGAAAAACGGCATGGGCCGGGCACCCCCGGGCCCCTTAAATCCTCCGCCAGTGTTAATGGTCACATGCTATGGTGCGTAATGGTCACATGATATGGATTTGATGAGGGGCTTGACCAAGTTTTTTTTTAATCTTCAACAATCACATTTTAAGGGAATTCAGTGGGGCTCTCCGATCATCCGTCCCTCACGGTACTACTTCGCTATCGGCCACCCAGGAGTATTTAGCCTTGCAAGGTGGTCCTTGCTGATTCACACGGCGTCGGTCAGACCCATGGTGTAATGGGATGCAAGCATGATATGGACGAGACCAAGGGATCTTACTCCTTCATCACCTCATCACACATAGCATAACAAGACATGACATAACATATTACTTTAAAAAAGATATTATATTGATAATAAACAAAAATATTAAAACTTTTTATTAAACTACAATTGCATAAAGCAAAAGTAGAAACAGGACTTAGGCCCTGTTTGGTAGCCCCTTAATCCTATTCAGAGGCTACCTCTCAATGGTTCATAGCATGTAAATGGTTAAAAAGTATCCTTAAGTCTGAATGGTTAGGAGGTTGGTAATGGTTTATAAACTCTGAATGGTTAAGAGGTAACCCTAAGTCTGAATGGTTAAGAGGTTATGAACCATTCAGATGTAACCTCTTAATGACAATCAGATGCAAACAAAAAATCCCTTAATTGAACAGCACCACACCGACTCGCTTGTAGAGCGCGGCGAGGAACAATGTTGAATCTGCCCAACCATTTCAAGGTGGTACAAAGGGTAATTAACTGCCACAGTGGCAGTTAGGTTAGAAAGTTTTTTTTTTTGGCTGTTCAGGAAAATATATATTTTTTATTTATATAATAGCTTATTTACTTGTATAGTTGTGTATTACATAAAGTTGTAAAAAACAAACATTACAAAACAATCACATAAAGAAAATATATACACAAATAAAGTAAAATGTTTAATATATATATATATATATATATATATATTATAAATCTCTTTACATTAATTTAAAAATCAAAATGAGATTTAAAAAAATTGAATTTTCGAAATTATTAATTAAAATTGGAAATTTTGACTTGAATGGATTAAATTCAATTGTTAAATATGACATCGAGATAGCCCAAAAAGACATTACATGTCAAAAACGATCAATGGCGGATGTAGTAGAGACATCTGGGTTCACTTTAACCTATTAATATTTTAATGATAAATTCTTACTGTAATTTTTCTCCAACAGTTTGTCAACTTAAATGTATTAAGCAATTTTTGTTAAACACTTCTTGACAATCAATGCTTGGATTTTTATAGGATAGTGTTAAAATCACTTTTCGAAATCAATATTTTTTCCCAAATTCCGTTTAGGTTTTAGAGTGTTGCCTCGAACCTCATAAGGGGCACTGCCCCTTGACCCCTGCTTGCTGGCTGACCAGAGTGATCGCTATCAGGGGCTCAGCCCCTTGGGTCCCATCAAGAGCACTGCCCTTAGGTCACCACAAGGGGGCGCGACCCCTTTGACTCCCGTTTAATCTGGAGCTCAGAAATCTTAAATGAGTGTTCACTCCGCACCTCCGTACTCTTTAACGACGATGTTTTTTTAATAATTGACTTAATATATCGCACAGTTATTATGTGATGAAAACTACAAGACCCGAACAGTCAAACCGACCCAGAAATTTTTATGTTCGGCTCTATCTAATTGAAGCGTTTAAAAATAGTACTGAAAAAAGTTCCTGGATCCACCACTGAATACGATGTTGATAGTCTAAAAATCGCCATGTGACATATTAATATTTTTTTATTATATATATATTTTTTAAAAAAAGTGGCCCACAATATTAATACTTTATATTATTTTTTATTACAATTATGTTATTTGTTAATGGTATTTTGAACAATTTAGGTACAATTTTTTATCTTAAAGAGAAGAATGAAGCTGAAATGACAGGAATTTCCAGGCCGGACACCTTTTTTATCCTTGAATCTTTTCTAATCTTAAAACTAAATCAAACAAATTACAATATTATATTAAATTGAACCCATAACCTACCATTATAATAATCGAAATCTCTATCAATTCAATTAGTTTCACATCGACAGTGGACGCCTACTCCAACGATGCAGGGACTGTATAATGGCTATGTAAATGATAACAAAGAGGAAACGAAAAACATGACCACGAATAATTATTAATTAATGTGTAAACGTCTAACATACTCCAAATTTTTTTTTTTAAACAGATTGGTACAATGACACTTAAGACAAAATTTTAATCATCCCTTCGTATTTGACAATTTGAAGCGTACGCCTGAGCCCACCCCAAGAAGAATTTCACAACTAGCTAAACCTCCTGGCTTCTTATAGAGAAATCAAAGGGTACTATTAGACTTAAAGTTAATTAATTTGAGTTTTTTTCGAAAATCGCCTTTGTTTTGGTTCACACACGTGTCCAATTGGAACAATTGGGTTCCAATCGAGGTAAACTTCATTGGTTGGAGGGCTTCTTTGGGTCGTCTTCCCACTTTGGATTCATTATTGAACCGGGGAGTTCAAATCAACTCTATGTCTATCCGGGCTGTGGTTTGTATCATGAGACAGTGTATCGCATTTTGATTAAATGTGTTATAACAAAGGAAGTCTGGACTTTGGAAACAAGTGTTTCAATGATGCAAGTCCCCGTACAACAACAAACAGAAGTGGTGCAACTTATGCAGTGACGGAGCTTGAAAAAAGCTAGGAGGGGCCGGAGGATTTTTAAGAAGAAAACGAAGGGGGTATGAGGATTTTTAGGATGAAAACGGAGGGAGTCGAAGGATTTTGAGGAAAAACGAAGGGAACCGAAGGATTTTCCGACGAAATACTATTATATCGACCCTTCTCAGTGAAAAACAGGGGGCCCGGCACCCCCGGGCCCCTTCTATCTTTCATCCCTGAACTTTTGTAGTTTGGAACTAGTATCATGAGCAAAACAAAACAAGCTAAAATGATAGAGGCTATTTATTTATTTATTTTTTTAATTTTTTTTTGACAACAATAAGGTGTTTATGTAGATCACAAAATAAAAAAGGTGTTTAGAAAAAAGGATTCAAATTTGCAAAGGATCATTGGTGATATTGAGACGATGTCGTTCTTATTGAACAAGCAGAGAGTCAAATTGGAGTTGATGGAGTGGTAGAGATGGAGTTTTTTAAATGTTCTTTGTATTCGGTAAATTGTATTTTGGTGTTTTTTTGCTACTTAGTGGCTAGTTCTGGTTGTATTTAATGACTTTATGGTGATAATATTAAATTTTCTTATTTTCAAAAAAAATGAGTTTTTTCCTTCCATTTTAAGGATGGTTAAAATGACTAACTAATAAAAGAATTTTTAAAATATTTTTTTAAAGAAAGTCCATTTATCAATCTAATGCCAAACTCGTTTGTTTAGCTCTATTTATTAATTTATTTCACTTAGCATATAAGACTTTAAATATTTTTTTTTTTTCTTTTATCTTTTTTTTTGTTTTGTTTAATATTATCAATAATAGATCTTTGTTAGAGACTGAATCATTCAGAGACTAATTCAGATGTGTGGACCAATCAGAGGCTAATTCGGATGTCATCATTTCATTCATATGTTTTTTTTGTTAAAACAAACAGTCTGAATTTGAACAATTTAGATTCAGACTTATTCAGATGCAAACAAACAGTCCATATGAGTCATATGTAACTACATCCTATGATGGTCTCACAATGGACCAGACTTACAAGAAAAGTAACAGACTTGCTCTTTTAAATGTAGAAACAAAATTCAGGTGGAAGCCCCAAGTTGAAAAGTTATGGTCCTCATTGTTTTACGTAACATTTGGACTCATAAAGTTCTATATTTGTGTTTAATAATTAAAATATGTAAAAAAAACTCTCATATTACATGGGTTAATAAACAAAATGATATATGTTTAATGTTTTCATGTCTTTATAATACACTAGGGTATTAATATGTGTATTACACGGGTTAATCATCAATGAAAATAATTATACTATTTTTCAAACACTATTTTTTTTAATATATGTTTCCTTAAACATTTTGTTTTAAAATATTGTTTTTAAAAATTGTATATTTTATAATAAATTGTCTTTTTAAAATGTGTTTTTTTAGTATTAATATATTTTTAGTGTATTAAAAATATTTTTCTTAGTTTTAAAAAAATGTATAAAAAACATATTTAATATTTAATATATAATATTATTATTTAATATTAGGTGTATTTAATAGGAGAGAGAGGCGGGAAATCAAAGCTAAGGTGATCTAAAAATGTGCCATGTATCCAAAAAAATATACATTTATTATAATAGATAGAATAGATGTTTATCATATTAGTCGAGTAAAATTATGTATTATAAAGGTTCAATAAAATATAATATAAACGGTTAATCTACAACGTTGTCGATCAAAATATATTTTTAAGAAAAGAAACATTTATCTTACGGTTACAAATTCTATTAAATTTATTTTTAAACATTTTTTAATCGGTATTAATTTCTTATGTAATTAACAAAAATTAAATCAATTAAAGTATATTTGTTCCTTTTACTAATTTTTTAACACAGTTAAGTTAACTTCAAGGGTATTTTATATTAATATATACATAATAAAAAAAAAACTTGAATGTTTTAATATCAGCTATTTTTTATTATTCTACGTATTGTATTGTATTTTCATTTTTACCATTTAAATCATTGAAATATATTAAATATTTAAAATTTTTGAAAACTACTCACAAAACAATTAGTATCATCATTCCCTTTTCTTATTAAATATTTAACGAATATTATTTGAACCTTTTGATATTTAGAGACATACACATAAGTTTTTAAATAAATATTAATTTTTTTTTAGAAACTTTATAATTAATCTCATGTTAAATTTACATGGTTAATAGCAAATTAATTATTATTTATATTCATAATCAATAACTAAATAATAAATATCAATAATTAAACATAAGAAAGAGACAAAAATGTATAACAAAACATATGTTTTAAAATAATAACAAGTGTCTTCAATTAATTTTATTTATTAATATTAATTAATCTAAGTTTTTGGATAGTCTCTGATATTAAAAACGTGCATGTTCCTTTTGACTATTTTTCATTTTACAGGTAATATATGACCAAGTGGTCACGGTATATTAACAAAATCTCTTCAACTTGTATTAAATCAAATAATTTGTCCGTAATCTTACATGCATACTTTACATGATGCTTATGAAATTAACTTCTTTTCTCACAATGATATTTTTCAAAATACAGCATATTTATATATGATACCTCTTAAAATTTTCCGCAAAATACTTATGATTTCTTTTTAGCTATTATTAATAAAAGATATTTTAAAATACTTGCACGTACATATTGCATAGAAGTTATATTTAAAACATACGGTTAAAAAGCTATACTGTGGATTACATAAAATCAACATACTTTTTTTATAGTTCTCTAGTTTAAATTAGTTAAACTTCATACTTTATTCATATGAATCTAGGTCCATGTCGGTATAAACCGACTTATTTAGACTTTTGTTAAAAAGTGAATGGTGTCCGAAAAGGCTTAGTCCATAAATCATGGGTGTCCGAAAAGGCTTAGTCCATCCATGATTTATGTTTCATCTTTTATTTCTGGAACCGTTGATTCATTAGATAGATGTCGATTTATGTCTTGAAAAAGTCCCATAAATTGAATGAAAGTGGATCAATGCGTTTTTTTTCAGTATTTAAGAAAAAGTAAATCTTATTTACTAGACCATTGTACATTTCAATATGTATTTAAATTTTTTAAAGATTAATTTTTTAACAAGCTAGGATCTAAATAAGAAATTAATTTTTATATCATTTAAAAAACATAATAAAAAGAGCCGGATTATTGATACATCGTTATGCTAATAACATTATCGTTTTTTACTTTTTAATGTTAAAATATATTTAAAAATATGTATGAGTAAAAGTAATAAACACACACACATATATATAATATAAATTATAAAGATGTTATATAAATATTAAGAATAAATAAAAATCCTTACAACATTGCTGGCTAATGAAGGTGTAATCTCTAAGCTTTTTTAGGGTTAAGCAACTGGTAAATGTTGAAATCACCGACATAAGAGGATTGAAACAGTTTTTCTTTTCGAAGAGTTCTTCTTTTTTAGGCGGCTTCCACCGCGCACGTGGAGAGGAAGCATTTGGTCCAATTGGAGGAAGCCCTTCCAAGGAATGCGCTGGAGCCTGAGGAAGCAAGGATGCAAGTGGGGTTTCGCACGTCCCGGCGTGCACAAACGGATGGTTCAAAAGTGAGCCCCATAACAAACTAATTCAATTGTTTTTTTAATCTAACGGTAAAAAAACATCAAACGGTATTTTGTACAAAAGCCTAACGGCTATTTAAAAAATATTTTTTTTCCTATAAAAACTCATTTATACAAACTAAATTTTCACACCAAAATCCTCTAAATTATTTCAAATTTCACTCTCAAATAGATCCAAGAGCCCCATTTTCGTTCACCAGAATGTTAGACGATGATGACGGTGGAAAGCAAAACTCACCCCAACCACCTTCATTTGCTCAGTTTTTACAACCACATTCATTTTATTAGTTTTCCCAACTAGGTGGTTTCATCAGTTTCACCAAAGTCTCGGGTTTTCACAACCGGCTTCATTTTCTCAGTTTCCACAGCGAGCATTTGATTTTCAAAGTGTTTCTCAATGCAACAATTTTGACAATGGCAACAATTTCAACAAACTCTGTAAAAGCAACAATCACAAGTTCAAGTTGAGCAACACGTTGTCAAAGTCAAAAGCAGAAAAGAAGAAAGAAAAAAATAATGATAGAGAATGACGAACAACCAAGCATGGTGAATCGTCAAAAGTGGCCACAAAGTGATGAGGTATTGTTGACACAAGCTATGATATTAATATCTGAGAATCCAATAATTGGAAACAACCAAACTAGGGATGCTTATTGGAATAAGATAGAAACATACTACAACAATGCACCGCCTATGGTTTCAAGAGATGCTCATAATCTAAGAAGTCATTGGCATATGTTTAATCAATGGTGAATAGATTTAATGACTTATATTTGCAGGTGAAGTCTCATTACAGAACTGGTTGGTTAGACGACCAGTATCTCGTGGAGGCCAGACTTTTGCATATCAATGATCCAGCCAATAAGACTTCTGCTCCTTTCACATACGAACATGTATGGAATGTTGTTAAAGATCATGGTAAGTACAACTCTGCTACCAAAGTGCATGGTTTTCAATCCCCCAAAAGATCAAAGACAAACAACAGTGGAGGGTATACAAGTTCTGCTTCTGACGCCAACTTCGGTGACAATCCTGAAATATTTGTATCACTTGAAGATGGTGATGATGAGCAGGAACCTCCATACGAACCTCCATCTCGTCCAATTGGAAGAGACAAGGCTAAAGCAAAGGCCAAAGTCAAAGGTAAAGCGGCAGAAGAGTCGTCTGAATACGAGTTAAAGAAGTTGAGCCTTATTTATTACTTATTTTTAAGCAATAAGGTTAGGACTGAGGCAATCGAGATACTCAAGAAAAAAATCGACAAGTTTTCGGAGTTGAAACAGAAGAAAATGGAGATAGAAGAGCGGAAGCTTCTCTTCATTGATACAAGTCATATGAATTCATTTCAACGAGCTGAACACGAGGCATTGTGTAATGAAATGCGAAAAAAGTACGACTATGCTCGGGGAAATTAGATGTATTTTGAGTTTTTCGATTGTCAATTTTAATTTTAAGTTTATCATAACTTAAGTAATTTTTTTATGTCATGTAATTTTTTTATCATGTAATGGAAGTTTACTTTCTATAACGATTAGTTTTCTTGTCTTTTCCCAACAGCTAGTTTCCTTGTGTTTTTCCTAACGTCTAATTTTTTAAAAAAAATTAGAAATAACAAATTTAAATCACCAACGGCTAGTTTTCCTCACCACTATAAATACCTATCTAGACCAACCATTTTCGCACACTCACATTCCTTATCCTCAAACACTTCGCTATACAAATCAAAATGAGTTCAGATGATGAACAAGCCCCACAAAACATCCCAAATATACTGACTAAACACTTTCAATCTCTCATTTTCGATGATGTTGAAGAAATAACGATGCAGTTGTTTGCGCTTGATGCTGAAGATGATGCTAATTCACAAGAGGGAAGTTCTTCCATACATAAGGGCAAACATAATTACATAAATAGAGGCCGGAAGGATGGAGACACCCGTTTGTGGAACGATTACTTTGCTCCAAATCCAGTATACGATGAAAGCTTCTTTAGACGAAGGTTCCGAATGACAATACGTCTTTTTAATCGCATTGTTGAAGAAATCTCTAAACCAGGAAGTTGTCAACATTTTAAATACTTCACACAAAGATATGATGCTATTGTTGTAAAAGGTCTTTCACCAAGACAAAAATGTAATATGCATTGGTGAAAGCACTTCCATCAAATGTCTAAACAAGTTATGTATGTCTATTGTTGAGGTTTTTGGACCACAATATCTTAGAAAGCCAACCAAGATGACATTCAACGGTTGCTACAGGTGCATTATGAAAAACATGGGTTTGTTGGAATGCATGGAAGCATAGATTGTATGCATTGGGGTTGGAAAAATTGCCCAACGCCTTGGAAAGGGAAATATACTCAAGGTGATCATGGTCATCCAGCTATCATGTTAGAGGCTGTGACATCACACGATCTTTGGATTTGGCATGCATTCTTTGGAGTGGCAAGTTCAAACAATGATATCAATGTTCTCAATCAGTCACCAATATTCAATCAAATCTTAGAAAGGGATGCACCACAATGCAACTTTACAGTGGACGAGAATGAGTACACACAAGAATATTATCTTGCAGATGGTATTTACCCAAAATGGTCAACACTGGTAAAGAGTTTCATTTATCCTCCAAACAATAATCTTAAAATGCAGTACTATAAGCAACGACATGAGTCTTGTCGAAAGGATGTTGAATGAGCATTTGGTGTCCTTCAAGCAAGATGGGCAATGATACGAGGCCCTGGAAGATCTACTAGCATACCAGTTTTGGGTGATATAATGCATGCATGTATCATTCTACATAATCTAATTGTAGAAGATGAAGGTCGTGCGATAACTAATTGGTCTCCTGAAGAACACGAGCCTGAACCAACAAATTATAATGAAGGTGCACCGGTTGAATTTGAAAACTATCTGCAGAGGTTTAAATCCTTACGAAGCTAAGATACTCACATCGCACTATTATAATGAAGGTGCACCTGCTGAATTTACAAACTATCTGCAGAGGTTTAAATCCTTACGAAGCAAAAATACTCACATCGCACTACGCAACGATCTTATGGAACATCTTTGGGATCTTAGGTAAGCTAATCAAGAGTAGATTTGTCTAGCGAAGCTTAATTTTCGGTCTTGTTTTCTTTAGTTTTTTTTCTAATATTAGATGTAGTTTAGTTTTAAGTATTTTTATTTTATTTTTTAGAAAATGTAATTTCTTTTTATGCAATGGAATTTTAATTTTTATTTATTTTTTCTTGTTTTTTTTTAATTTTTAATTATTTGTTTATATTTTAAATTTATTTATCAAATATGTTTTTACATTAAAAAATCATTTGTTAAAAAGAAAATTAGAAAATAAAATGGTGACGTGGAAGAGAAATGTTGAATGTGAGAACGATGAGTTGGAGGTTAAAAAAAGGAGAAAGAACGCATTTGGGAAGTATTCATAAAAGGCTAATGTGGCAGTAATGACTAAAATACATATTGTAAATACATATTTTAGCATTGCAGGTAGTCTTATAGCTGTTTGTTTTTTACGGTGGAACTCTATTATTGGTGGTATGCATGTATTTCGTTCCTGAGATAATTTTTAGCACTTACTGACTCGTCTGAATATTTTAATAAAATTTACCGTTTAAAAAAATAAAAATTCTTACAACACTGAAGAATTAAATGCAAAAACATTTATTTACTAAAGAGAGAGAGTTTTAATAAAGCAGATCCATAGCTTTGATTAGTTCAAAAAAGTCCATATACCATTTTGTCTCTTTGTTTGCAATCATTACTACATGCCACACATTCATTCAGTCATACCATAAATATATATAACATATTTTTTTTACACAGAAAGGAGTCTTGCATATAACTAAACATAATATCTCAAAGACAACAATTTTAAAAAGCACAAAATCATATTTTTATTCAAACACTTGCATTACCCAAACCAAAACATATCATCCAAACATCATTATAGTATCCAAAACCACAACCTTAAAATATACGCTCGAAAAAGTATTTTATATAGAACGATAAAAAAACAAAACAAAACATAGGATTTTAGTCTTTTACCATTTTACCCTTCAAATTCAGCATCCTCCTCACCAGCCTCCTCTTCTTCATATTCATCATCAGCTGTAGCATCTTGATATTGCTGGTATTCAGCCACCAAATCATTCATATTACTCTCTGCTTCAGTAAACTCCATCTCATCCATTCCTTCACCTGTGTACCAATGCAAGAAGGCCTTACGCCTAAACATGGCGGTAAACTGCTCGCTCACTCGCCTAAACATTTCTTGAATGGAAGTAGAATTTCCAAC
This sequence comes from Mikania micrantha, assembly GCA_009363875.1. Taxonomy (NCBI): domain Eukaryota; kingdom Viridiplantae; phylum Streptophyta; class Magnoliopsida; order Asterales; family Asteraceae; genus Mikania; species Mikania micrantha. The sequence continues at coordinate 140,373 of SZYD01000680.1, forward strand.
AAATGTGGAAGCCATTGAGAGCCCAGTTGGCGGGATGTCACAGACGCTAGATTTAACGTTGTTTGGAATCCATTCAACGAAGTAAGACGAGTTCTTGTTTTGGACGTTGATCATCTGTTCATCAACCTCTTTGGTGCTCATTTTCCCCCTGAACATGGCTGAAGCAGTGAGGTAACGACCATGGCGTGGGTCTGCTGCACACATCATGTTCTTGGCGTCCCACATTTGCTGGGTCAGTTCTGGGACCGTGAGTGACGTGTAGTGTTGGGACCCACGAGAAGTGAGAGGGGCAAAACCAACCATGAAGAAATGGAGCCTTGGGAATGGGATCAAGTTCACTGCTAGCTTCCTGAGGTCAGAATTCAACTGGCCAGGAAACCTTAAAGAGCAAGTTACACCACTCATGGTTGCAGAGATCAAGTGATTCAAATCACCAACTGTAAACCAAATCAAACATGCTTCATCATACTCAATAGTTCATTTGTAAAACATTAAAAGAAAAAACCATACTTACAGCTTGGGTTGCTGAGTTTTAAGGTTCTGAAACAGATGTCATAGAGTGCTTCATTGTCAAGAACCATGCATTCATCCGCATTTTCAACCAATTGGTGAACTGAGAGTGTGGCGTTATAGGGTTCAACAACTGTATCGGAGACTTTTGGTGAAGGGAAAACAGAGAATGTAAGCATCATTCGATCAGGGTATTCCTCTCGAATTTTCGAAATCAAGAGTGTCCCCATGCCAGAACCAGTCCCTCCTCCAAGAGAATGGCAGACCTGAAAACCTGCAAAATCAGATCAAAGAAAATACAATTACATGGTAAAAGTTCGACAGAAAGATCTCAAGTTAGTCAAATTCAGCCGGTGATTTCTTAATTCATAAAGAAATATATTTGATGTATCAAATGGTCCAAAAAGTTTCTCATGGTTGGTCACTTTTTGATGCGGTACCACTTGCCCTACTAGTTTATCTGCCTAAAAGATCATGATCATCTACAAAAAGCTGTTAAAATATCCTTAAAAAGGATTTTCAAAAAAGTAAAAGTTCAATTTCAGTAGATATTGCAAGCAAAAAGATCATCTCAAAACATATATAAAAGACTGCAAACATGAATTCTTAGTTTCATACACGCATAACAATTAACATAACTACATATTTAGGCTATTGATCATCATCAAACATCCAGAATTTTGTTGAGAATTAGTATCGTATTCAATTGATCTTATGTTCTTCAAACTCAATAGGTTTGAAAGATATAAAAACTGCAAGGATCACTAGTTCATTATATAAATAACAGACAAAATGTGGAAATCAACCCTAGAATCTTATCGATATGCTTTTCGTAAATTTCGAATGATTCTCAGATCCAGATTCCAACAGTTGACAACTTAGCAAGTTATTAGTATACACAGTTGAATGATCAAACATTACCTTGCAGAGAATCGCAATTCTCGGCCTCCTTACGAACAACGTCGAGAACCGCATCAATCAACTCAGCGCCTTCAGTGTAGTGTCCCTTCGCCCAATTATTTCCGGCACCAGACTGTCCGAACACAAAGTTATCCGGCCTGAAGATCTGTCCATTAGGACCAGATCTAATACTGTCCATCGTCCCGGGCTCCAGATCCATAAGCACTGCACGAGGAACATACCGGCCACCGGATGCTTCATTGAAATACACATTGATCCGCTCAAGTTGCAGATCGGCGGTGGATCCACTGTATTTTCCGGTTTGATCGATGCCGTGTTCGTCACAGATAACTTCCCAGAATTTGGCGCCGATTTGGTTGCCGCATTGGCCTCCTTGAATGTGTAAGATTTCTCTCATGATTTTGGGGAAGATGATGAGGGATTTGTGTGTGAATAGAGAGAGAAATGAAGATGGTTGTTAACGGTGAATCTGAGAGAGAGAATCGGAGATGAAGGGGTCGTGTGGATGATGGAGTGAGCGAGTGAGTGACGGTGGTGTGAATTTGAGGGCCCAAATGGCGCCAGGGTATTGAATGTGTTTTGAGGGGTTTGAAACTTGTATAAAGTGTAGTTTTGCCCCCTCAACTATTGTTTATTACAAATAAGCCATGGATAATGAGCAAAGTTCCTATGTTTTTTTTTGGCAAATTGGATTTAAATAATCCAAACTTTCATCAGCTGGCGTTGACGGTTCCAACTATGAAAATCCTCAAAAATGGTCCGAACTTTCGACATATTTACCTCTATCGGACCGCCGTCGAAAAAACCCCAACGGCGTTAACTTTTTTCGACTTTCGTACGGATTTTTGATAGCTTTTGTTCAGATAGAGAATACGAATTGAATGACGTATAACTTACCTCGAAATGTTGCTTCAAATTTCCCAATTGATGTTTAAACTTTCAATTCATCAAAGAAATCATCAAATTGAGAAATTTGGAGCAACGTTTCGAGGTAAGTTACACGTCATTCGACTCGTATTCTCCATCTGAACAAAAGCCCTCAACAATTTGTTCAAAACTTGAAAAAAACTTGACATCGTTAGGGTTTTTTTGACGGCGATCCGCCAGAGTTAATATGTCGAAAGTTCGGACCATTATTGGGGATTTTCATAGTTGGGACCGGCAGCGGCCAATGGATCAAAGTTTGGATTATTAAAAGCCAATTTGCCATGTTTTTTTATAAGACTGGCTGACTGACAATTTATGATACAGCTAGTTAATACGGTATCCCCTAACATAAAGTAACACGGGTTAGTGTTTGGTTAAGCATATTCAGGTTCAACCATGACACTGTTAAAAACGTGCTTAAACAAGTTCAACTTGCTTAATTTATTTATGACATGTGTAACACATTTGCTTATCATGATAAATAGGTTAATGGGTTGACAAGGCATGCTTAGACTCATTTACTAACGTAGCAAAGTATTTTGGTTTTGCAAGTAATTAAAAATACTTAATTTGAATTGTATTTTTTTAATAACTTTTACCTTGTCAAATTAATTGTGTCTTCTTATTTCGATGAATGTTTTTAGTGGATCATGTGAAAGGTGTCATGTCATTCGTTTTTATTAAACAAATTATAAATAATAGTGTTAGACTTGTTAATACGAATTAAAAGTCTGCATATGATAGATCCGAGAGTAAAACATTGGATAGATTTGAGTAATTTAATTAACGACTTAATAGTGATGAATGTTATATAAAAATTTAAGTTATCGTATTCTAGTTTGAAGTATAAGAAGGTCTAGACATGTTTTGAGAATTTAATTTTTCTTAAGATGAAATACAAAGAGAACTTTTATATGTAAAAGGAATTTGGCGGAACAATGTGAGGGCTAAATTATAAATATGCAAATCAAGGAGACAAAAATTTTAAATATCCGTAAATACAAGGGGTCAAGATGTCTGGATTCTTTCACCCAACCGTAATATCAATATCAATCTCTGGGCAAACTACTATTTTCTGAATCATTTAAAAATTAAAAAAAAAAAAAGGTAACTTGTTTATTTGTCATGTAGGTAAAAGATATTAGTATTTTATTATTTATAAATTGGCTGTATCAAAACTAAATAAGATAAAATATGCAGATCAGATCAACGTTACTTAAATTATGTTTAACTGTTTAACAACAAAAATGCAAATCATGATTGCATATTTCCATGTGTTAATTTTTATTTTATTTCTCATCGCATCTCATACAACTACTTTTTCAATGATTTTATAGTTATTTAATAAATAAGAAAGGTTAGTATAATTTTTTAATACAAATATTGTTTTTAAAATTTATCTATGATAAGATTTTCTTTCTAAAGTGAAAAAAAAAAATTGTGTCACATATTTATTTAAGCATAAAATTTGTAAAATTAAATTGCAATATAAAGTTTAATATCACACCGACACACCTTGTCATATATAATCGACTTAAAATATAAGTAAAACAAACATTTGATTTTTTCAATTTTGTAACGTGATATTTTCAGTAATAAATTTTTATTAAATATATGTATTGGTTTAAAAACATAAATACATTTCATATTCTTTAACATGCAATTTTACAGAGGTTATTGGTGTATATTGTTATGTACATTTAACAAATAAACATAATATATAAACGTAAACGAAAACATTACCGAATGTTCATGAACACAAAAAAAGAACATGATCTCTGTTCATATTGAATATAAACGAACTACGTTTGGTTCTCTACAACCCTAAACATACGTAACAAAAAAAATACGTACGTATGGGGGTCTAACAAAAAAAATACATACACATATGATCTTCAATATTCGACGACTCCACACTCATTGTTTAATAAGACGTCAATGTATCTTGATATTTGTACCTCTTTTTAATTTAAAATGATTTTATTTAAATATTTGTTTATATTTTCAGAGTCCACCATTCAATAAAGCTATGGAAATCTATAATATGTATGTTATGTACTAACAAGTATTATAGGTGGGAAAACAACCAAAACCAGAACAATAACCCAAACCGAAATCAAAACGGGTCATATCTGAACTGACAGATACAGGGGGTTTTGAGTTCTTAGTATTCGTAACTAGAACCGATCGTCCCTTTATCCGGCCAAAACATGAACCAGCCAAAAACCAATTGGTACCAGTTAAAACCCAGAACTAAAACCTCATGGTTAAAAAAAATAATAAAAATAAAGCCGATTTGCCAGCTCTACACATGTATGCACAAGGATGGACTCGTTACATGGCTGCCGACCCATGTGATCAATGCAATAAGCCCACCACATTATATACACATGAATACATGATATATGGTATATGGATTTACATTATATGTATTGGGGTTGGATCCAGTAAGAAGAGATTTTTGCCTAAGAAGAGTAAGAAGCAATAGGAATTTGACACGTGGCACAATCCAGTACAAAAAACATAATCCAGTACATAAAAAATAAAAATCCAGTACAAAAAATAAGAATACAGTACAAAAAATAAGAATCCAGTACAAAAAATAAGAATGCAGTACAAAAAAATAAAAATGTATTACAAAAAACACACAAATCTAGTATAAGTAAAACGAAGAACAAAAAAATAATAATATAGTATAAAAAATAAAAATTTAGTACAAAAAATATGAAGTTATACGTAAATTATCATGCCAAATTTCAAATTATTATTAGTTCTTACTCTTCTTAGGCAAAAATCTCTTCTTATTTGATCTTTCCCCTATATGTATTACCGGTGAATTAAATTATCCTGAGATAAAATCTGACCCGTATAAATTTACTAAGGTTTCATCGTGTCTCCAGAAATTCGCCCGTATTTCCAGACGCGGTTTATACGAATTTTTGATTTTTAGACGTGGTATTGATTTTTGATTTTTAGACAAGGTTTAATATTTGTTTTTTCGATGTGGTTACTTTTTGGTTTTTACTAGTTTTTTTTTTGAATAATTTGGTTTTATGCTTAACTTATATATTAGGGTTTCTACAAATTATTGGGAGTTTTTTATTTCTTAATTATTGATTCTTGCTTTTCGTAAATTTATTTTTTGGGTTTTTTAATAATTAGAATTCTTTTTATTATCTTACAAGTTGTATTTTAATAAATTAAACAAAAATATCAAAAAAAAAAAAATTTGTTTCGAACGAATAGTAGAATGTTGAGCCCTTGACCTAGTTGTGTTAAGCTAATAATCAATAATCAGTTAAATGTGCATTTAAATTACTTTTGTTTAAAGAAAATTTAAACTCACCGAAATCAACTTTGAGAAAATTAAAGCTTGAATTGAAATCACCTTCAAAAAGCCTAAGAATAAGAACCAAACGAAATCAAAAACCTATTTTTAATTTTTTACACTTGAAAATCCAAATATGACAACAGCCCAACTGAATTCGAATTTTTGATAACCCGCGTTGATCGCATGCAATAATATAATTTAGTTTGAATAGTTTAGGAAAAGAATACATTTGTCGTTCCAAAAAGAAAAAAAAGACGTACAAAAATAAAAATATAACCCTAAAAAAATAATAAAAAAAAACTCTCAGATCCATCAACTCTATGTACATAAAATTGTTCATTTATATACTCAACCTTTTTTAACTTCACTCGAAGATCACTTATTATTAATAGCTACGTCGCCCATGGCCTGCCTTTGACTTGTACGCTGGATCCAATTTGACACAATAGACAAAGTTGATGGTCGCAGCTATTCAATTTTCATATCTAAATAAGATTCGCTAGTGTCATTTTCATTATAAATAAATAAATGCAGTATAACAAGACATCATCCAATATTATATATTTTTATAAAGTAAAATGTTATTTTAGTCCCTATGATTTAACAACGTTTGCAATTTTGATCCAATAGTTTCAATTTTGCTATTTTGGTTTCATTTTATTGTCATTTTCTTCATTATGGTCTCTATTTTATCGCTATTTTAGTCCAATTAAGTTTAAACTTTTTGACTAAAATGGCAAAATTGACCAAACCACAAGGACAATTGAACAAAAATGACAATAAAATGTAAACCATAATGACTAAAATGACAAAATTTAAAGTATTAAATTAAAATGACAAAAGTTTCCTAACCACGAGGACTAAAATGACATTTTAATAATTTTTATAATACATTATATTTTATATTAAAGATAGGAACACACCTGATAGCCCACTGGTTTGGGCGCTACTTGGTGAACCTAAGGTTATGTGTTCAATTCTGCCCCATAACCTTCAAAAACCGGTTTGTCCTTTGAGTCAGGAGACTCTAACGAAACAACCTCTCTATTCTACATGTAAATAGGAGTAAGGTATTTCTTTATCTTTCACCCCCAGATCCCACTCTAAGTGAGGTTTTTACTTGGCACGTTTTGTTGCATTTTATATTAAAGATGATTTTTAATATTTTCATCATAATTGCTACAAAACACATATTCATTAACAATTTCTTATATTCATTCCAGCACCACTGCTCAGAGAATCCAAGAGAGAAAAAAATGTGAACCTGAATGTCACATGGTCAAGTCCTGAAAACAGCCTCATGCCAACCGTACCCAAGTCAGGCCAACAACCGTACCCTGCTCATACAGGAGCCTTGTGCACCAGGTTTTATTCTCTCAGAAAATAGATCATGTGACCATAATCCGGTCGTAAACTAATAAGCACCATAGACCATAGTTCAAATATGTACCAAAAAATTCTGTTTTTTGTCACAAACTAATATCAACTCAATATCACAATACAATAGTCTCACAAATTAAGAAGACAAACTCGACAGTTTAAAATGAAGAAGACGCAGATAGTACAAACAGAGTAGTAAAATACACTAGCGCTGCTGAACTAGCACTTCGTTGCAATACTTCTTGAAATTTAAGCATTCTTCCACAAGAAAGTCGCTGTTAGAATGAGAAACTAAACTTCATGAACATACATACGAAAAATATTAGAATCATAAAAATCAGATTTTTGAAATAACTTACAAGATTCTCTCAGCCATTTGTGCCACATCCCATCTAGGACTCCATGGGTAATCTTGTAAAATAGCCGACTTAATTGGTGCATTACCAGAGTGCGAATGAAAATGCTTCAAAGATTCACAAAAAAAGAACCCAACTTAACAATTAAGAACAAAATATAATGCAATAAAAAACAATAAAATTTTGTAAAGATAAATAGAAATGAACGTTAACCTGAGAACTTTGAAGCATCAGAGCAGGTTGTTGCCTTGGGAACTGAAGTGGAATGGTAAAGTGAACCTATAAACCATACACCTGAATTGTTTACATGAATTTAAAATTTTTTAAAAGCATTATTAATTATTCTGGGCGGTTAATACCAGAAATGTAAACATGCCAGAGCAAGCTAGGAAAGTGGCCTTCCTGCAAAATACCTAGAAAACCAAATTATAAAATATAAAATTTTATTAACAAAAAGTGGTTTATTCAAATGTAAATGTAGGTTCACATACTGGATCAGCTTCTACCGGCCTTCCAAAAGGAATAGCCAATGCTGTAATAAACTTCCTTCTAACTTCGATTGATGAAACGGCGTCTCTTATCTGTAGAAGAAAACAAACTAAATGTTGCTAAAGAAAAAAATGTTTAACCAGAAAATATAAAAGGATTACTGATAACCTGTGTTTCAAGCATGTCCTCTAAAGTGGGAAGATATTCAGCCATGCACCTTCAATTAATAAAATCAAAATTAACATACAATGTTATAATTAATTAAATATATACAGAAAAAAATCCGACACTTACATTCCTTCCAACCATGTAGGAAGCCTAAACTCATCAATGGAAAATAAAGTCTTTAGTTCGGGTGAAGATATCAATTTCAAACGTGGAGCTGAAGCCATTGCCAAATATTTTCTACTCACAGGATATATAACCTGTGTTTAAATAAAATAATGTACTCTGAAAGCCTAAAACTAGCTTGCATATATACAAAACAAACATGTCCGGTAAAGTCCCACAAATCTATAAATTCAGGGGGTGAGACAAAGGCAAACCTTACTCCTGTTCCAATGGAATAAAGTATTTGCTTCTGGAGAGACCCCCGGCTCAAATAAAGAGCTTGCTTACATAGAAGAAATAAATGTATAATATAAACAAGATAACCTGTAAGTATATCTTCTGCTGATGACGCCAGGTGGACCCCACAATCGTTTTGTTTAAATCCATCTCCAACAAGGGAACTGCTAATTTCACCTCTTCTGGCTACACTACAGTTCAATGGCACGTACACCACTAACATCATTATAAATTAAGAAGTATAATCCTAATTTAGCTTAAAATATACATCACAGAAAGAGGGTTAAACAATCAAACACATGTATATATGATTTATAGTGTATAACTCATAAATAGTACCTTGTCAACACCAGAGCTCATATACATTTCAATTCCCTGGAGGATGGTTACATATAATTAGACAAGAAAATATACATAATGACAAAACTCGGTTATGGTAACATATGAAACACTGCCTTAAGAGGAATGATATATGAAAAAGATACACCAGTTCTTCTTTGTATCAAAATCGCATTCAGATATTCGGATTAAAACACTATTTGGGCAGTAAATTAAAGCCTTTTGACTGCGTTTTGATTTTCCAAACTTGTTACTTGCTAACAAAAACAGTCTACATTCAACTATACTTTATAGAATACCTCACGAGAATACATGGTGCTGATTTCAAACTTCAGCCTTTCATCATCAACTTCAGCGACACGTTTTTTCTGGTACGCCATGTACAAGCTCCTGCAGAAAAACACAATCCTTGCTGTATGCTAAATAAACCAAACGAAAAATACTCATAATGTCTGCATTTCAAACAAACTAATCATAAGGGGCAAAATACCTAAGTTCATGAATCAGTGACAAAAGCCTAGTTGGGTCTTTACAATTCCAGTCAGATAAACTGTTTTTGGGTTTTAACTCTCCTTCTCTGCCAGCAGGATATGGTCTAAAGTTCTCATCTTCAGGTCCAAATATGATATCAGGGGCCAACAATGGGAACTGTGCATTGTATATAACATCCCCTATAATAAGAACAACAAAATCCACATAAACTATCTTTTTGTTTGATAATATTTCTAATCACAAATGAATTCATCACTATAGATTAAGCAATTCATGAAAATCCCCGGATAAAAAATCAAGTACACTGACATTTGATATAATCGAGACAGAAGGGTATCGCTAATGTAAACCGATCAAGTAAACCAGGATTTTTGGAACCAGACCACATTTGCTCAACCTGGATAAAGCAAGAGAAGAAACAAAATGTGAGGTACGAACATCGGACTCTGACCTAAGGTTTTTAAGGTCCGTTGATGTAACCCTAATTGAGAGAATTTGCGTACCTTGATGGAGTAAGGGGAATGACTGAGAAGGTAATTGAGCTGTGTGAGGATGATCGGAGGTATGCTGTCAACCGCCATGGTGTGTGATGTTGGTCTCCGGCGAACTTCACCGATCAAATTTAGGAGTGCCTCAGCTAGACCGGGACAGGCTTCGCCTCTGCTTAAAGCTGTAATTTGGGTTTTTATTTTTATATAAATAAAACAATATTCTATAATGACTGTAGTAAATAGTAATAGTCAGCTAGTTAGTAATTAAAAAGCCATGCGTAATTCTTTGGTTTTTTTTTTAAGGGATTGATACATCTATATACAAATAAAGCTTAGGTTTTGTAAGATTATGTGTTTAAATCATGACCAAAGCGGTCAGTAGGGGGTTTTACTTCACTTTTACCACAATGAGTTTCCTTCTGAGAAACATGTGAATTTGCTCGATTTTAGTGTTCGTCAACACCTGGACTTTAGATAACAGGGAAGTGGTAACAAACTGTGGTCGCAGCGCATGGGTTGTTGGGTTCGAGGATCCATTTGGGCTATGAAGATGCATGCCGTTGAGCCTCGTTAGCTGTTCAAAAAAAACAAATAACAATTCTTTTTAAACTTTTTAATATTATAAAATATTTAAAAATATATCTATAAGTAAAAGTTATATGAATATGATTTGATTGATTTGACCTGAGTATAATGTATAGATGATGTGAGTGTTGTATGAATATTATGACCCATTTTTAATATTTATACATCAATCTAATCATCTATGTATTATATTTAAGTTAAATCAATCACATCATATTCACATTAAAAAATACAAAAATAAGTGTTGTTTGTAAACTAGTATAATAATATTTATAGTCTTTATAAATGAGAGTGCACTCAATCTTTGATGTTTTTTATTCTCTCATGATAATGAAGTTAAAAGATATAATTTAAAATTTTAGTTACATATATTATTAACTAATTGATTACAATTAATTTTTTGATTTTTTTATAATTTGTGTAATACATAGGTTTTCTGATCTGGTGTAACTCTAATCTTTATCTTCATGTGCCATCATTTTACAAGTTGATTTTTTTTCTCGCATTTTAACTTGCATTTTTACATTCAATTTTTTTTTAATGTTGAGTTTCATATTTTGCTTATTCAACCAATTAATGTTTATTTTATTTACCTTACGTAATATATGATTTTCTAATCTATTTAAGTTTATATCAACTGTTTGTTTCATGAGCTTAATTTTATGTCGAATGTCAGGGGGTCTTATAGTAAGTGCGTGAGGTGCGACTGTACATGTCTCATCTTGTTAGAGGCCATGCTAATTTTTTTTAAACAATTTGTATATTATATATATATATATATATATATATATATATATATTTACAACAAACACATATAATTTACAATCCAGTTTTTTAAATATATTTAACGGAGTTACGTAATTTATAAAAAGTAAAAGAAAATTTTATTCTTAAACATTTAACCCAATAATTCATTACAATTTATAAGTTCGGTAAAAAATATATTAACTCACTTTAAATCTAATTACAAACGAATTATTACACACACGCAGGGGCCCATTTTTAGTATTTGTACAGGACACCTAATCTCTCAGATACAGCCTGTGGAATGCAAATAACGGATTCATCTTAAAACAAAACTTCATTAACAAAAACATTTAAAGATATTAAAGTTTAATTTTTCTTATGGATTTCTCAAGGGACAAATGTTCAATTTTTAAGTTGGTCATTAGGGTGGAGAATGTTCCATAAATACATGAAATACCTTACACTCTATATCATTTCATGTCAAAATTACTCATTTTATCTTAACTTATTACAATTGTCATCTTTCATGTACCTCAAATATATTGAGCTTTTGTAATGTTAATTAAGCTTTCTTGTTTTACATCAAACATGATTCAAGTGATAACACCGACATGGTCATACTGAGCATACCTATCCCTGTCCCTATCACTATCAATACCACAATGAGTGGTGATGTACTCTCATGTAGGGGTGTTGATCGGGTCAACCTGATCAGATTTCGAGTTAATCGGGACAGGTTAGTCGGGCTTTCCCCAAAAAATATTGACTCGAAACCCGACCTGAATGATATTCAGGTTAATCGGGTCCAGGTTAGTCTTTTTATCTATAATATCTCTAGTAAAAAACATTAAAAATAACCCCAAATTGCTTATAGAAAAAACTAGAGATGAAGAGTAAGTTAGAGGTAAAAACGGCTCAAGTTGAGCCGAAGCCGAGGTTGTCAAATCTTGAGCTCGGCTCTTTTTACTTTTAAACGCTTAAGCTTTATCTTGATTTGTTTCAAGCTATAACTAGAGGCTAAAGCTCAATCTCGCTCTGCAACTAATTTTCAGCCACTTGATGTTGACTTATTTATTATTAACTAAGTTAGTCACCCGTGTATTACACATGTGGATTAAAAAGGTTATAATAAATAATAGTAGTTAGGTATTAAGATTTAGAAAATGTTGAATGATTTTGGTTTATGTAGACTAAACATAACCGAGATGAGAGATTTAGTTTATGTAAATCAAACTATCACCCCTCATTTCTCACAAAGTAACATTGTTGAGTTAATCAAAAAAAAAATTATTTTGAACAACCAAAACTTTTATTTGAAAGTCTCAACTGGCAATCGAACTAAAATGTTAAAACCCACCGTATGCACAAACACAATACACAATAGGAAAAAGTACAAATATTTTAGAACCCCTAAAACAATATCAAACTAAGAGGAAAAAAACAATTAGAACACCACTCTTTAATAATAATGACCCAAAAATAGAATATTGAGAATGACACCACAAGAACATTGTTGCCATCATGCCTTCCAAACAAAGACACCATACAGTAAAATCAAGACAACAAACAAAAATTTATCAATTTCATGAGCCTTCTTTTCACAAATATCTTGAATATTGTGATGCATGTTATAACGCCACCCCATATAATAAAGACACACAACATGAAAGAAAGTACAAAAAACGAAGCATAGTGATCACTGATTAAATTAGAAAAACCAAAGAACACAAAATGAAACACACAATATATCACCAATTGAATTGAAACACCAATTTCATCTATAAATTCTTGATCCTAATAAAAATGCATGCCAAACTCAACTCACACATCCCCCCCACCAAAAGGTGATATATGTGTGTTAATCCAACACACCCACCCACCTAGGACCTCATATAGAATCCCCAATAAACACTCCAGAAAAAAAAATCTACGTCTAAAAGGGAACCTTTTAACAAATAAAAATAGCGACCATTCGTAACATATTACCCTGATAGATAGAGGCGGCAATTTGTACCCATATCAAAGGAAATTGGTTGGTTTGCGTAAACAATTGTAGTATAATGAGTTGAAATGGGTAACATCATAATATTGAATGAGTTGAGATGGGTAGCACTTAAACACAATGCGGGTCAAAACGGGTAACCAAATAAGTATGTAAATACAATGGATTCAAACAATGTAAGAATGCTTAATAACATATTTGATGACAAAATCACTAAAAATTATCCAAATGGACTATTTGTTTACTTATAACACATCTTAAGTTAAATTAAATTGATGTTTTTTAAGAACAATCCATTTAGACCCGAACTCATTTTACTTAAAACCCGTTCTGACCCGTTACCCAACCCAACCCGCCCATTTTGCCAGGCATACTGATAGACTACAAATCACCCACATTGAAACTACACCAGTTATTCCATGCAATTAAAGGAATGTTTGCTCTATTTTGTATCCAATCTTGCAATCATTCTTCCACCATAGGTTGCATGTCATATGGGTCCGAAGGTGGAGTAAAGATACATGGACTTTACTATGTTTGTTTTTATTATGTAAACTAATGTAATCAAATAATGAATTAAGAGAAAGAGTTAAGAATTCTCCAAACTTTTGTGCTTGAGTTTTTCATTTACAAAAAGTAACCACCAGCATTGTGTGTATTTGCATGACTGATGCTTGAACCAACAAACATACGATTAGTTCATGGCATTAAACACCATTCATCAATTTAAAAATATGCCTTCATATGTACATGTACAAACATTTGGAGTGCATAACATATAGTACCCAAACTAAAAAACATTATACTTCAAAAAATTAAACAAAAATAAAATTCAATCCGACACACAAACAGAATGAACAGATAGAGAGCAAAAATAATGCACAAAACAGATAATCTGATGAATAAATATGAAATTAAGGTTTAAACAAAGAATAGGAAAAAAAATCGAAAGAAGATATTCATATGCGAATAATATGTTTACAAGCAACAATGATTAAAGGATGGATAAAACTTGCATATGGTGTTGATTCCAAAGAAGTCATGATGGTTGGGGATGGAGATTACAACCTACAGATTGGTGTACAGAAACAAAATCGGCAGAACATATCAATATTCGAACCATAAATTATAAGAAAGATGATTAAAGGACGGATGAAACTAACATATGAGGGCGATTGTAGATGACAATGGCGATGACAATCTAGGGTTTAATTGGTCTACACACAATACATAGAAAAAATTGGAAGGTCATATTCATATTCAAAACATAAATTATAAGAAAGATGACTAAAAAATGAATGAAAGTTAAATATGGGGCGATTTCAAATAACACACAGATTGAAGAGGAGTTCCAATGGTTGCCGATGAAGAAAACAGTCTAGGATTTGGTTGAAGAAACAAAACATACGCATTTTGGATGTAAGGTATCTTTTATACCCAAGTTAGAAAACAATTGGTGTAACACCTCGACCAATGACAAAATTATCGGGGTATCACATATAAAGTGTAGATTGTTCATAACCACATCGTACTAAATTACAAATACTCAATCATTACATTAATTGCCAATCAATCATAATTAAATAGTCATTCATTAGATCATAACTGATATTACAAACATAACCTAACTAACTAATCTAGACCAAGCTCTTAAGTGATAATCAAAGCAAGCTTAGTTAGCAACTCAACCTGAAACATTGTTTAAAATCCGGGTCAACTAAAAAGTTGGTTAGCTTTCATAAGTTTAGCCGTTTAAGCGCACACACTGAAAATAGTTGATAATAGTTGTCACATGTGAACACTAAGCAGAATGAACTAGAATAATGAGCGAAACATGTAAAGTCATATCTCATAATGTTAACAAATAATGTTTGACCAAGTTTAACACACCAATGCATAAGTAGTAAACAATCACTGGGCCTCCTCCAAAGGGTAAATCAATCATTGGTAGGATGGTCGGTCCAATAGATCTATCATTGTTACCAAAAAGTTTAAGGTGCGATCAATGCAAGTTTATAGCTAAAGCCCACTACATCTAACGCCATTAAGCTAAATTCACATGGATAATAGTTAAAGATGTAATTAAATAGTTGTAACATGTTTCGCCCAAAAAATAAAAGCATAAACGATGGGCTATAAAGACTCATCTTAGTATAACGAATGGTCAATTTCCACAAATAACAATTGAAACCGAAATGGTTCTACTCAGAAACCTATAATGAATTTCATACATGCATCACATTAGTTTCTCATGAGTTTATAATATTTTATAGATAGTTTAATTTACCATCGTATTGTTATGCTTTAGTTATTGAAATAACCATATTTGAGTAGTTTGATTAGTTTCTAAGTTTTGTTCTCATGATTAAATCCTATAGTTTGTCTCCTATTGTCACGGCCTCACGGGCGTAGGATAATAGGGGCTAGGGGGCGACCACCCCTCTTTTTTCGTCCATAGTGTAAATTTTTCGGCCGAAATGTTATTTTTAGTTAAAAATCGTGGTTTCGCCCCCTGGATTCAAAAAACTAACATGTATTCTAGGTTTCAAAAATTTCCACCCCTCACTTTGCCCATGCTACGCCACTGCCTATTGTTGCCTATTTCACTATAAAATCAACCTACACTAACCCACTAGCTCACCCATTGTTACCTATTACACTATACGCACATTCATGATTCATCCACTCTGCATGCGCACGTTTCTGCTCTAACTTTCTATCTATAATAGCAACTAGCTCATAGTTATACCTGGGTTGCGACCCATTTCAGTTTGTGAACCATTTGTCCTTAAGACTATGTGCAATGGTGACCCAAACCTTGGGTTGGTTGCCATATTTGTAAAAATAAAAAAATAAAAAAAAAATAATAAATAATAATAATAATAATAATAATAATAAATTCATTTTTCACAACCCAACTCCCCAACAAAGTCACTCCACCAACCCAAGTCACAACCTAACATTTTCAATTAATTTTAAATCCAATTTAATTTTTATTTAATAACTTATATAATTTAACTCTTTTTAAAAAATTAATCACACAATCTTGCTTATTTATTTTTTTGTAAACATCCCGGTATAAATTTTATTAAAAACGGAGTTATTTTCAAAAAAGTTCTTTTAAAAAAAACATTTTTTTTAAAAAAAATACAACTTGTCGGTTTATAACTATTTAGAAAAATAATAAGTATTTTATTAAGATAAATTAATTTTTTTATATTTTAAAAACAATAATAAGTCATATTTATATAATAAAAATATTAATAAAACTTGAGTTGAGTTGGGTTGTTAATGTGTGTGGAAAATTAAGTTAGGTTGGGTTGTGTATGTGAAAAAGAGAGAAATTATTTTTTTAATAAAAGGTTGGGTTGGATTGGGTCACTGATGTGGTAGTCTAAGTAGCTTATATTGCTATGATAAACAAAAATAAAATCAAGAGTACATATAATAGTTCTACCCTTTTTGTTGAATCTAATACTAAGCTTTAGATTTGATTGTTTCTCTTATACAATTGTAAGTTTTTGATTTTACCAAAAGATGATACAACCCTTGTATTTGATTATTTTACCAAAGGATATGACCCAATACTTCCGAGACATGTTTAGAGCCTTCTATAGTCAAATATCTTTTGGCTCATATGCGGTGCACGCATATAATATATGTGTGTGTGGATTTTATTTGTTTTGTGAAAATAACGTTAAAAACGTTGGGATGATTAGCTTCAAATGACAACTTTGAGTGGGGACTCCTTTGAAGCAACATTTCTATCCTAGCTGAGATAGGGATAATGTTTGTCTTCATCCTTCCAAGCAGACCTTACTGAAAAGTGAGAATATACTGGGTAAGTCTGTTTGTTTGTTTTATGGTCAAATATCTCGTACTCCTACAAAGCATAATATGAAAAAAAGAGACATAATCTTAAATAAATAGTGTTAGGTTATTGACATAGCAATGTGTTAACTTTTTTATTTTTTTAATTTAAGAAAATATTAACAAAATATATATGCAAGTAAAAGTAATGTGTATAAGGCCATGTGTATTCATCAATCATTTATCACTTCATGTAAGCGTCATATAAACTAGGGGTGTGCATAAAACCGAAAAAACCGACCCACAACCCAAAAACCGAAAAATCCAACCCGAAAAAACCGAACCCAAAAAGAAACCGACGGGTTTGGTGTAAGTTTTTTAAAAACCGAAAGTTTGGGTTTGGGTTTGGTTTTACCTTAAAGAAAAACCGAAAAAACCGAATACATGCGTATATATGCATATATATTACATTTGAAACTTTTTAACAATTTATGAACCGTCTAGTTTTATTTTCTTAATTCTTAATATCAAAAGTCAAATAAGAATCGTATATTTTATTATTATTATTGGTTTAAGATACCAAAAACACGTATAATTTTTACTAAATTTAAATATTTTTGTATATATTTTTAAATATTAAGCAGTGTTGTACTTAAAATATTTTTAGTAGAAATATAATATTTTAGTTTCTTTTTTTATAAGAATAATTTAAGGCTTAAGTAGAAAAAACCGAAACCCAAATCGAACCCAAATGGGTTTTGAAAAGATAAAGACCGAAAAAACCGAACCCAAACGGGTTTAAAAACCGAAATTTCGGTTTTGGGTTTGGACTAAGCCAAAAACTGACCCAAACCGACCCATGCACACCCCTAATATAAACAACTAACATCATCGTCCTCTCATCACTTAATGTCAGCATCGCATGTGTTATCATCACCCTCATCACTCCATTTTAATCATTATCTTTATTTAATACTTTATCATTTGATTTTTTATTTTTTTTAACTAAAGACTAAATTAAAAATGACATAACAAAATTAAAAATAAAATAAAATTACATAATAAAATTAAAAAAAATATTAAAATAAAATCACTCCATATTATATTTTTTTCATCATCCATTCACTCATCTTCTCGGCCATCTCATGAGCGCGACCAGGTGTATTTTTTTGCTCATTAAGTCGACAAATTTTTGTAACGACTCCCAGATCTACAACGTGTCTTTGTGTCGGTTGAAAACGAAGCTTGTGGTCTTTTCCCTTAATTGTTTCAACCAGACGGACGTTGAGGAGAGGGTGGGGCCATGTCCATCTTGACTTCATCATCCGACTCGTTTAAATCGACGAATCATCGACCGATAGACGCGGATTAAGTGGTTATGTACTTGTCGGACGATGACGTCTTGGTCTGTTTCGAAGTTCGTAACTTCGGGATGTAATTCTATTTTGATGATTTTCTCATTCATGACCATCTCGTCATTAGCACAACTTTTCCAGTTGTTGTGGTGTTGGATCCATAATTCGTTAACTTCGTGACTTTACGTTGTAAGTTGCGCTATTTTCCGGAAATCATGTCGTTGGTCCGGTAGGAGTCACGACCCATTGCTGCAAAAAATTGAGCTCGAACACGTTTCCAATATTATGCACTCATTTGGTTCTTACAGACGAACGGATCTTCAGAAACATCAATGTAGGCACGAGCAAGTGACACCTCCTCAACTTTCGTCTCGAGTGATGGTCGGTTTGGTTGTTTTTTCGGGCACATCCATTCTTCTATGCTTTCGCCGTGATGTAGCAGGATTCGGGTTTTGTTTCCAGAACCACTTCGATGTCAGGTTTGGGTTGGGTTTCAGAAACGTTCTCGAACATGGGTCAGGTGGGTTGAAAAACGGTTGTTGTAGGTACCGGTTTCCAAAATGTTAGAAACGGGTTCGGGTTGTTTGTATCGACTTGATGACGATAACAATTCATAAATGGGTTAAAAAACAGATTGTTTAGGTTGTTTAAATCCATAGTGTATACAAGATTTTTTTGAAGGTTTGAGAGTTTGAAATTTTTGAAGAGTTTGAAATTTTTTGGAGACAGTAAATATATTTTGTTTGGGTTGAGTGGATTTATATAGGTAAAAATTTGATTTATTTGGGCCAACGGTCAACCCACTCCAAATGGTCAAATTTTAAAAAATTTTTCAAGCCAACGGTCAAAACCCCCCCCCCATGACCACCCAAACGCTTGTGCCCCTCACGCCTCGGTGTAGTAGGGGGAGGGGCGCCAAGGGGCGTGACCAGAGCCCTCACGCCCACTTCAGATACAACAACACATAGCCTAATGTTATATAAATTAGGTTAATTCCCCTACGCATTGTGGTGGGTTATCACAGCATACTCCCAAGGACATGTATTATATCTCATTTGCAGAAATATAAGTTACATAAGAAAATCAAATCTTTTATTACGAACTCTATATCTACTAATTTAATAAGAACTCAAATCTCTAAGCAAAGTTGTTAAATTTAATACTCTCATATTTGTTTACTACTTCTCAAAGTTAAAAAAAAAAAAAACTTTTAGTAGTCCAAGTCTAAATTATCAAAACGTCGTTATTCTTTTATTTGCCAATAATAAACTAAAACCCTTATTCATTTTCAATATTTTTCTAATTCGTAGGTGAATCAAGAAGATAATTGAAATAATACATGGTTTCTAAGTAATGAACAAAATACACATGAAAAAGCTTCAAACAACAAAAACTAGTTTTATACCCGTTCGGTGGTCGGATATCATAGTATAATCGCATCAATTTAGTAAAATTTATTCTAAAAAATAATAATTGTTTACTAAATTAATGTATAGATCATAAGATAAACAATTAAGTTGAAAAACATCAAATGAAAATCAAATAAGTAATGTACGTTGAACGCAAAACCATAAAGCATGTTGCAATCACATAAGAAAATGGAAACAAGTGAAAGAAACCAAACTACGAAATAGTATATTCCAACGTAATCATTCCTTAATTTTTTTTGGTTTTTTAATAGTTCTCTTTGGCCTCAATTTGTATGGTGATCCATGTTCTTCAATTTTGGTCTTGCCAACAAATGATGATGAAGGAGTAGCCATGTCAACATTAGTATTCCCAGATGCACCATGGGGTGAACATCATGATGGTCGTTCGCAACTCTCAACTAAATTTCAAATAATGATTATGAGATATGGTTTTAAAAAATATATATAATAGCGAACATTTTGTAACATGTTAGATAGTTAATAATTACCTCAGATTTTGGAGTAATAGGGGGATCTACATAAATTCATCTGCCAGAGCCCATTCATCATCGTTAATATTAGGATAATTATCAATGGTATCATCAACATCACGGTCACTAATAACATCATTACTTGGAAGAACCTGACTCGCACTTGCTGCTGACGTTGTCTTGTCTTTATTTAGCAAATTGATATCATCACCAATGTATTTTAAAACAGTAAAGCAACGAACGTAGTTGGGAGCAAAGTTGTGACGATCAATCTTGATCTTAAGAATCACTCTTCGAGCAAGCAAAGTATCAAAAAAAAGTCATGAATCCAACATGGATCATCAGCGCCCTTTGCAAAACATAAGAAATTGATAGCACATATAAAATAATCTCACAGTTAAACAAATGCAATAATTGACAAACAATAACAAAAGCAAAGTAAGCTTTTAAAAATAAATTTAAACGTGTGTGTGTGTCTCTATCACTGTTTGTTGTGTGTGTGCATACATGTATAACCATAAGTGGAAAATAACCTCAGAGAAACTTCTCGTAAGCAAGTCATTTGCATTAATCCCAATAAGAGCCCAAGCAACTTCAACAAACATAATACAACTCAAATCTTCACCTTTGTCAGTCACACAAATTACCAATTTGTACCTGTATTAATTGCGTAATATATATAGTATTTAATTTACTTGAGAACATAGCTTGGAGCTTGGAAGCTGATTCATATATTATACATTGATAGTATATGGTTGATGATGCTTTTGGAATACCCTAACTTGGGTGCCCCCTAAGTGAGAATGTCTTCTTTCCTTTACTCTTAATATTTATGTCACACGAATGTTATTTTATTAGGCATATTATGGGTGGGTTAGGTGAACAAACATTGGTTTTATACATTAGGAGAGGCATACCCCAATTTTATGCGATGCATTACATGTGTTGCATGTTATCGATTATTATATTTATTTAATGTTTAGTCTTTGTTATTTGGTTGGTTTAATAACTTAGGAAACTAAGCAAGCATATTAAGTATTTTACAGGAAAAATTTATATTCAACAATAAAAGTCTTAAATAAGAAAAATATGATATCCAAAAACACACAAACAAACTGAAAATAAATAAGCTAATTGCTTTGTAAACATTGTGACAAATCGGTCAAAGAGCATCATATAATTGATGAGAAAAATGGTAACAATTGCTCATCACATCGACATAACATCGATCAATAATGAATAACACCTTTAATATTTAGAGCTTCATGTAAGTCGGGTTGAAAGACAATTCTGGTTAAATCTTTAGACCTCAAAACGTTAATGTAATATATATGATAAGAAATGAATAACAGATTTTTTTTATGAAAAAAATAGTATATGAACATGCAGATAAATTACAACTTACTTTCTCGTAAGAGAATCAATTTAACATTGTTTGCGTAGATAATCCTTTTCTTTTAATTGCAACAGATGTCTTTGTAATATTAACATTTGGATAGTAATACAAAAATAATTTTTTTATCTAACAATTGCATATAATTAAAGAATTAGAAAGTTAAAACATTACATAATTATGTGAATATAATTAAAAATACTATATAACAAATCTGAAATAATTGTTAAGTTCAAATAAAGACTTACGTCGAAGCTTGTAAAAAAATTACAAAACTATGGCGATATTTTACTCGTTCCCCATGACTATTTTTCCAGCAACATCTTCAAGTTAATGCCAAAAGACAGTTAATAGATTGTGTAAACAACGTCTAATATTAAACGAAAATGAAACAATTAATATGAGTACCAACAATAAGTCTCCGACGTGTCGTGTCATGTGTTAGAGTTTGTATGGTAGGAATTCACAGGTACAATGAAAACCCTCTTGAAACCACATTAGACAACTCTATAAGCTTTGTTTGTTCAGTAGGTATAATCTTAAAATCACCATTTATTAAGGAGTTGTTTTTGTACTTTGGATATTGATGGTACATGAAACGATCTACCTTAAAGTTAACCAAAGCAAAAACATCTCCGACGATTACGCTGCATTCATATACTTGTAGAAAGCTTTTAGGAAAAACTACTGCCATTTTATATCTCTTTAATAAAGAACAAATGCAAGTGTGTAAGTTTGTAATATTGTATTTTGCATATTCAATAAGATTGCCACAATTTGATAACTTACAAATAGTCAACAAATATAACAAAGTTTTTATCATCATCAATATCACAAAGTACGAGGTTTTGTACACATTAGTTGTTAATCGAATTGAAGTTTATGTTGTGTGATATTGACGATGATAAAGACTTTGTTATATTTGTTGACTACAAAGTGAGTTATCAAATTGTGACAATCTTATTGAATATGCAAAATACAATATTACAAACTTACACACTTGCATTTCTTCCTTGTAAAAGAGATATAAAATGGCAGTAGTTTTTCCTAAAAGTTTTCAAGAAGTATATGATTGCAGTCTTATGGTAGGAGGTGTTTTTGCTTTGGTTAATTTTAAGGTAGATCGTTTCATGTACCATCAATATCCAAAGTACAAAAACTACTGCTTAATAAATGGTGATTTTAAGATTATACCTACCGAACAAAAAAAGCTTATAAAGTTGCCTAATGTGGTTTCAATAGGGTTTTCATTGTACATTTGTAACTGTGAATTCCTACCATACAAACTCTAACACATGATAAGACACGTCGGAGACTTATTGTTGGTACTCATATCAATTGCTTCATTTTAGTTTAATATTAGACGTTGTTTACACAATATTTTAAATGTCTTTTGGTATTACCTTGAAGATGTTATTGGAAAAATAGTCATGGGAGAATGAGTAAAATATCGCCATAATTTTGAAATTTTTTACAAGCTTTGACGTAAGTCTTTATTTTAACTTAACAATTATTTCAGATTTGTTATATAGTATTTTAATTATATTCACATAATTATGTAATGTTTTACTTTCTAATTCTTTAATTATATGCAATCGTTAGATAATACAATTATTTTTGTATTACAATCCAAATGTTAATGTTATAAAGACATATGTTGCAATCAAAAGAAAATGATTATCTACGCAAACAATGTTAAAATTGGTTCACTTACCATAAAGTAAGTTGTAATTTATTTGCATGTGCATATACTATTTTTTTTAAAAATGTTATTCGTTTGTTATAATATATATTACAGTTAACGTTTTGAGGTCTACAGATTTAACCAGAATTGTCTTTCAACCCGAAGAAGCTCAAAATATTAAAGGTGTTATTCGTTATTGATCGATGTTATGTTGATGTGATGAACAATTGTTACCATTTTTTTCAGCAATTATATGATGCTCTTTGACTGATTTGTCATAAAGCTTACAAAGCAATTAGCTTATTTATTTTCAGTTGTTTGTGTGTCTTTGGATTTCATGTTTTTCTTATTTAAAACTTTTATTATTGAATATAAGTTTGTCCTGTAAAATACTTAATATGCGTGCTTAGTTTCCTAAGTTATTAAACCAACCAAACAAGAAAGACTACAAATTAAAGAAATATAACAATCAATAACATGCAACACATATAATGCATCACATAAAATTGGGGTATGTCTCTCCTAATGCATAAAACCAATGTTGGTCCACCTAACACAGCCGATAATATGCCTAATAAAATAACGTCCGTGTGACATAAATATTAAGAGTAAGAGAAAGAAGGCATTCTCACTTAGGGGGCACCCAAGTTAGGGAATTCCAAAAACATCACCGATCATGTACTATCAATATCAATGTATAACATATGAATCAGCTTCCAAGCTCCTAACTAAGTTTTCAAGTAAATTAAATACTATATTTATAATGCAATTAACACAGGTACAAATTGGTAATTCGTGTGACTGACAAAGGTGAAGATTTGAGCTGTCTGCTGTTTGATGAAGCTATTTTTGCTCTTATTGGGATTACTGCAGATGACTTGCTTACGAGAAGTTTTACTGAGGTTGTTTTCCACTTATGGTCATACACGTATCCACACACACGACAAACACTAATGGAGACACACACACGTTTAATATTATTTTTTTTTAAATTACTTGTCTTTGTTAATGTTTGTCAATTCTTGAATTTGTTTAACTGTGAGATTATTTTATATGTGCTAACAGTTTCTTATGTTTTGTAAAGGGTGTTGATGATCCATATTGGATTCATGACTTTTTTTTGATACTTTGCTTGCTCGAAGAGTGATTCTTAAGATCAAGATTGATCGTTACAATTTGTCCCCCAACTACGTTCGTTTCTTTAATGTTTCAAAATACATTGGTGATGATATCAATTTGCTAAATAAAGACAAGACAATGTCAACAACAGGCGCAAGTCAGGTTCTTCCAAGTAATGATGTTGTTAGTGACGGTGATGTTGATGATACCATTGATAATTATCCTAAGATTACCGATGATGAATGGGCTCTGACAGATGAATCTATGTGTATCCCCCTATTACACCAAAATCTATGGTAATTATTAACTAACATGTTACAAAATGTTCGTTATTATATATATTTTTTAAAACCATATCTTATAATCATAATTTGAAATTTAGTTGAGAGTTGCGAACGACCATCATGATGTTCACTCCATGGTGCATCTGGGAATACTAATGTTGACATGGCTACTCCTTCATCATCATCTGTTGGTAAGACCAAAGTTGAAGAACATGGATCACCATACAAATTGAGGCCAAAGAGAACTATTCAAAAACCAAAAAAATTTAAGGAATGACTATGTTGGAATATACTATTTCGTAGTTTGGTTTCTTTCACTTGTTTCCATTTTCTTATGCGATTGCAACATGTTTTATGGTTTTGCGTTCAACGTACATTACTTATTTGATTTTCATTCGATGTTTTTCAACTTAATTGTTTATCTTATGATTTGTACCTTAATTTAGTAAACAATTATTATTTTTTAGAATGAATTTTACTAAATTGATGCGATTATACTATAGTATCCGGCCACCAGACGGGTATAAAACGAGTTTTTGTTGTTTGGAGTGTTTTGATGTGTATTTTGTTGATTATTTAGAAATCAAGTATTAGTGCAATTATCTTTTTGGTTCACTTACTAATTTTAGTTTATTATAGGCAAAGAAAGAATAGTGACGTTTTGATAATTTAGAATTGGACCACTATAAGTTTTTTTTAACTTTAAGAAGTAGTAAAAAATATGAGAGTATTAAATTTAACAGCTTTGCTTAGAGATTTGAGTTCTTATTAAATTAGAGACAGAGTTAATGATAAGAGATGTGATTATGTTATGTAACTTATGCTTATGGAAATTATATATAATACATGTTCTTGGGAGTCAACTGTTATAACCCACCGCAATGTACGTAGAACATAATGTGTATGTTAATATAATGAATTATGTAATAAATTAGTTAACATAGAGTACCTCAACTCGTTCTTCAACTTTCTTATCAAGAACATGTACCTTATACAAAACGACCATAAAAATGAACTTAGTACGTAGAACATAATTTATGTTAATGTAATGAATTTATAGCATAAAAATGTAATGCACATAGCATGTATGTTAATATAATGAATTTATAACAAAAAAATGTAATGCAGAATTAATAAGAAACAACATAAAGTAAATCATTTTTGAAAGAAGAATACATCAATAACATTCTTATTTTCAATTTTCTTATCCGACAAAGGCTTCATTTTGAAGATAAGTTGAATGTTCAAACAAAAATTAATTAGAAATTAACATATATATATATATATACACATACATACATATAGGGGATGGTTCCTTTGTTAACCCTCCCTTATTGCGAGAACCCGTGTTAACCCGGCATTTTTTGCCCGAATCTTTGTTTTCTTTTTTTCATGGTTTTTGTTATACATAAGTAGGGGGTTTCTTTTTTGTGTTTTTGCTAATTCATCACCGTTTAGAAATTATTTACAACCGTAAGTAAGTAAAAGTACTTACTTACGGTTGTAAATAATTTCTAAACGGTGATGAATTTGCAAAAACACAAAAAAGAAACCCCCCTACTTATGTATAACAAAAACCATGAAAAAAAGAAAACAAAGATTCGGGCAAAAAATGCCGGGTTAACACGGGTTCTCGCAATAAGGGAGGGTTATTATTTGATCATTCCCCAATATATATATAACAGACAAGAAAGTTAATGGAATTGTTTTTTGGTTCCAAATTTTTAAAATTTTCTTATTCCCAGTTCCTCCAAATTTTAAAGATAATTTGCAAATGAACTAGTTTTTAATTTGATTTATTTTTGTATTAGCCGCTAAAACTCATGCACGAATTTGAATTTATGGTTATTGTTATGCTTATTGTTTAGGTAATTAAACTACATAATTGTTTACATTTAATTTTACTTGTTATTATATAAATAATTAATTTATATTGCAGATTTCTGTTCAATTTATAGTCAATGCAGATGAGTTGGATACGATTGCATGCCTCCAAATTTAAGAACATTTTTTTTTTGTTTTGTTGTTTTGGTCATCTTAACTTTGGTTTGTGAAAAGGCATTTTAATAATGTTTTATTTTGGTAATTGCAATTTTTTTTGCGATCGGTATTCGGGTTAAAAGTTGAAATGGTAGTAGTTTAATTCATATAATTTAACATAGCTGTCTTGCTGGGGACGTGTTGCGATAGAAGGTAAATTTTAAGTGTATCAAAAAGCTGGAAGCATTTAACTTTTATTAAACGCTTAATGTTTAAATTTCTATAACTAAGTTTTAGTCCATATTGTTTCGATTAATGTAGCAAATAAATGTGAGTTTGACACCTTGGATGGTTAACACGAGTTAGAGGTGGGCAAAAAAACTAGACCTGGAAGTCCGGAACCGGCAACCCGAACCGGAACCGGACCAGGTCATACCCGAACCGATGGGTACAAACGGGTCCGGTTTTTTAGACAAATTAATACCAAAAACGGAACTGGAACCGGGAAAACCGGAACTGGTTCCACTTGTACCCGGACAAAACCCGAACCGGAACCGGTCGAAACCCGGAACCGGAACCGGAACCGGGTATTGACTTTGTTGACCGGAACCGTTTCCAGAAAAAACCCGATTTACGCACCTCTAACACGAGTCACTCCAAGAGTCCACATTAGTGGGACACATGTTCTATCGATATGTAATGATAATTTGTTTTATGTGGTAACAACTAATTTCTTCGCATAAATGAGGACAACTATATGATAAATTAAACTGTCTGAGTATTTAATCTAAACCGCTTATAATTGCCGAAAGAATTTAATTAATACGGTTGATATTTAATCCAAGCCTTTTTAAATGGCCAGAATTCCTTCTCAAGGAGGTTACAAACACCATAGTCTATATATATACAAATTGGCGGAGGTTTTAAGGGGCGCGGGTGCCCCGGCTCATGCTGTTTTTCTGGCCAAAAGTCTCGATATTATAGTTTTTGGCCGAAATTTTATATGTATTGAGCCTGGTCCCTTCGATTTGTCTTCATAAAATTCCTTGGGCCCCCTTGAATTTTAAAAAATAATAAAGTTGAACTAATATTGTAAGTTTTAACATTATCTTTAAGGGTTCACAACATCGGTTGTTATTTTGTTCATTAGTCTATCTTGAGTTTAAATATTGTTTTGGGTCTTAAAAATTAAAATGGGTCTTAACTATTAAACATTACCTATTTTAATAATTGTCTTCGCAAAGGAAATTGCTGAGAATTTTGGTTCGGAGTGCATAATCAATTAGTTCAAAGAGCTTAAAGGTCGTTACGTTGAATAGCGATTCTTCTTCCGGGTACTCACATTTTCGTTTTAAACATTTTATATCTTGTTTGATACAAACATATATATATTTTTGAGTAGAACAAATATTTGATATTTTAAACTTTAAATTGTTTGACCCCCCGAATTTTATTCCGAAACATAGCGATAAGGAAAAAAAATTTGC
The DNA here is from genome assembly GCA_009363875.1 of Mikania micrantha. Lineage (NCBI taxonomy): Eukaryota > Viridiplantae > Streptophyta > Magnoliopsida > Asterales > Asteraceae > Mikania > Mikania micrantha. Next base: position 168,522 of record SZYD01000680.1, read on the forward strand.
CTCATGACTTTCGGCTCCCTCGGACAAAGTTTTCAAGCTCCGCCACTATATATATATATAGGGGAGGGATATTCTAAGAAGGCAAAAAACCATGAGAAGTGTGAGAAGCCACAAGAATGTGACACGTGTGTTTTAGGGTAAAGGGTATAAACGTCAACACATAAATGGAGGCTGCACATGCAAATCACATGTTAATTCCACCAATTTTTTTAAACGTATGTAACTATTTTATACGTTAATTTTTTTTAAAAAAAATTACACCATAAAATCACAAATTTCTTTACCTTTCTAACGAGTATAATATTGTTATATTTAACAATAGAAAAAGAACAAACCTGATTGTTCTTGAAACTTGTGCGTTTTTATGGTGTTTTCATATTGTTTGTGAAACTAGACGTTTTATGGTGTTTTGAACATAAACAAAACACAACGTTTTTTAATTGTGTCATTTACACATGACGTTTTATGGTGTTTCTGTACTGTGTAATTTTCACAGACATTTTATGGTGTTTTTGAATTGTAATTTTATTTATGGTGTTTTTGAACTGTAATTTTATTTATGGTGTTTTTGAACTGTAATTTTATTTATGGTGTTTTTGAACTGTAATTTTATTCATGGTGTTTTTGGACTGTATAATTTTACACATTGTGTTTTATGGCGTTTTTGAAAACTAAAAAACATGTCGCTCTAAACTTTGTGTTTTTACACATTTAAGTTTAAAACGTCATGTATAAAATGTTTATGAACCAGGTGTTTTTGTTATGGTGTTTTTCAAATGTTTATGAAATATAGCGATTTATGGTGTTTTTAGTATTCAAAAACACCATAAAAATGACTGGTCTTAGTTTCATGAATATCCGAACACAAAAACACCATAAAATGTTAACACCATAAACACAATAACATATCTTGAAAAAAACGCCATAAACAATAAAATATCTCGAAAAAACATCATAAACTAAGTTAAAAACAACACGTACAAACTTAGGTGTTTATGGTGTTTTTCGTTTTCAAAAACACCAAAAAATGCACTCTTTTAGTTTTATTAATACGCAAACACCAAAAAATAACATAAAATGTTAACATCATAAACACCATAAAATATCTTTGAAAACACCATAAAACATACATATGTGTAAAAAACACCATAAAAGATCAGTTTCGTATATATTGGAAAAACACCATAAACATATGGTTCGTGAAACTCATTTTAGGTTGTTATTTTAATTTTAAAAAATATACTAATATTATACTCATTAGAAAGATAAAAAAATGCTCGATTTTATGGTGTAATTTTTTTAAAAAAATATTAACGTATAAAAAAGTTATGAACTTTTAAAAAAGATGGAGGAAAATGCATGTGACTTGCATGTGCAGGTTTTTGGCTAGATCTTCCCATTCTACCCCTACTGATGGTTTTAACTTATAACTATTTACGAAAATACCACTAAATTAATCTCAACCACAAAACCAATTGATCTAATGGTTGAGATCTCTTCTCACACTTCTCATGGTTGTAAAACTTTTTAGTCAAACCTTATACTATATATATATATATGTATATATATATATATATAGGGACTTATTCTGTTGAGAACCACTAAATATGAAAGAACCAAAGGAACTAATTTTAAACCACATTTTTAAGGGGTATAAAAGTAATTTTCCTTTAAAGTAGGAGAAATTACTATTTTACCCTTTTAAATAACCACTCTATGTACAAAACTTAAAGCATAATGTACAAGTGTATTATGCAGTTCTCAAGTTCCTAACATAAAAATGGTTCTTAATGGAATACCTCATATATATATATATATATATATTATTAAAAAAATAGATACTACACGTACATACAATTCAATCAAAACCACTTCAATGCAATATTTATACGAGATTTACTATTCAATATAATATTTATATAGTTATTATTCTTTTTTCGTGATGTTTAACATAATATGATGAAAAAGTTGAAAACATTCAACATCCAATTGCAGTTTGTTTCTAACCCACTGGAGACCCGTATTCCTCTCGTTTTCAATTCTAGTTTATGTTTGTATAGTAAGATCGTAAAGGATAAATAGGTATTACCTTGATCGCGATGTGATGCTCGGTTAAAGAAATCTTTCAGTGGAAAGGGTTCGTCGCTGTTTCTTTGGGATAACAAGAACTTGTTCTTCGGTGATGATCGCGATCGCGATTTGAGCCGTAGTCCGATGGTTGCTCTTGATGATCAGTAGACCCGTCGGACTTGGTGCTAGCAAAACCTTGATGATCTTCGGTTAGACAGGGGCTTTGGTTTTGTAAACTGGTTCGATCGGAGTTTAAAAGTTGAATTTCCCCATAGTTCGGATGAATATTCGGTCAAATGAGAGTTTTATGAAAATCAGATTTATGAATGACAGATGTACATTTGATTTCCAAATAATTATTATTATGACATTGCATTTAATTTGGCATTTTACACATTCGGCCCCTGAATATTCTTTACTTAGTTATAAAATCCCTCGAATTATTCTAAAGTATTTATAGAATTCACGACCTTATACGAGACCACGATTTATTCGGATTCGAGTTCTGATCATTGCGTTGTAAATCGCTAATGTTCATTAACTATATTTAAATTTTACGGGCCATCACGAGTTGACACGATAAAACCTAAGCTTATCAGTCTGATGAAATGAATCAAATTCCATATTAGTTTATATATGAGTTTCATTAATTTTATAAGTTCGCCTAGGATCTCACTCATGAACTTATTAATTAACAACTTTTGACTTATAGTTTTAGATTATTCGTAATCTTATGTTTATATAACCATTAATTACAGTAGATTTAAATCAACTTATTAACATGTTTAGTTATTCATGTTTAAGACCACTTTCGGTTTTTGCATTGGCTTAGTATCAGTTAATAACCTAAGTGTGATGTCACAAAAGGAGAGCTTAAAACAGGCTCATATGCTAAATTGGGCCTTTCAAGAGAAAACATAGGTCTCTAAAGTTTAATCTACGTCCACACTCTTATTCGTCCGTACCAAAACAAATCTCGTATCGTCAAATTATGCCTGGTAAAATGGGCAGGTTGGGTCGGGTTGGGTAACGGGTTAGAACGGTTTCGGGTCAGGATGGACGCTGATCAGGACGGGTTTTAAGCAAAATCAGTTCGGGTCTAAATGGATTGTTCTTAAAAAACATCAATTTAGTTTAAATTAAGATGTATTATAAGTAAACATATAATCCATTTAGATAATTTTTAGTGATTTTCTCATCCAATATATTATTAATCATTCTTAAATGTTTGAATCCATTGCATTTACATAGTTTTTTTGTTACCCATCTTGACCCGCATTGTGTTTAAGTGCTACCCATCTCAACCCATTCAATATTATGTTGTTACCAATTTCAACCCATTATACTACAATTGTTTACCCAATCAAACTCATTTCCTTTGATATGAGTAAAAATTGTCACCTCTACGTCAATGTACAGGCAAGGATCCATGGCCAGCACTCAGCAAGCAACAGGTATGTACGTTCTCACCGATCTTAGTTTACGTGATAAATGTATACAATCTGAAGCCGAATGGCAAATTATTATTCAATATTAACTAACTTAACTTGATATACACATTTTTTTGTGCTCTAATTTATTTATTTATTATTGTTGTTGTTATTTTGCAATCAAGTTTTTTAACATTAACTTTTATGATGAATATGTTATTGTGTTTATGATCGGGTAACAATTACTTTTAGAACAGGTAGACTATCATGTTTTACGACGAATTGACACTTGTTTTTACGATGAGATGTTTTTAGGGTTTTACAACGAAGGATAGTTATCTCAACGTGTTTTCTTATCAACGTTATAGTATTTGGAACCAGTGACGGACCCAAGAATTTTTTTTATGGGGTCGGAAATTTTGTCAAGATAATTATTTGTCATTAATTTTTTTTATTAGACCAATTCGAACGAGATCGGGTCGGATCACCCAAAAAATGATGAAACTAAATTAAATTACAAATACATAATAAAAATACGCCAAATCATCCGGTTAATTAGGATGACTGATGATATGATAAAATTGGTTTTCTGTGACACCCCGTAATTTCCAGGTCAGCTAATTGTTTATTTAAATGTTTATTTAAATGATTTTGTACACGTGGCACGACAGTACGAACATTGCTACACAACATGATAATCCCTTGGATTATCAGAAATTGCACACACGTGTCAAAAATCACGAACGTTGGTGAACGTCACAACATTTAAGCACATAAACACTTCACAAGTCAATTATGGCTAGTAATTGACCATTAGAGTCCAAACGACGCTCAAACGATGTTCTACAGTCGAGAAACAGGCGAGAATGGGCCCAGAACAACAAAATAGGCTTATTGGGCCTGACAAGTGGGCCCGGCGGTACGCCTGACCCGAAGACCCTACCCCTGGCGATCCGCGCGGATGAAGAAAATGGCGCCTCATCCGCCTCACCCGCGCGCAACGACTGGCGAGTGACAAGACACGTCAGGCGATGCGCCTGACACCCCAGATTCGCAGATTTTCTTTTAAACTTCCAAGATTCATCATCATACCTACATAAACTCATTTTAACCAAACCCACACGCCATAGCTCGGCTATTTCTCTTCCCAAACAACTGAACCACTTGATTCTACCCTGTGGAAGCCATTGGAGAACCTTTCTTGAAGCTTTGAAGCTTGGTTGCTATCAAGAACTTGAAGGAGAAGGATATTGTATCTTGAAGATCACCATCACTACCTCAAGGCTACTCGAACCTGCTGTCCAGGAGCTCTAGAGGCTGCTCTCACCACCATCTCAGGATCTTTGAGGCTTTGGAAGGTAGCATTATGCTTAAAACCCATCTTTCACACCTTTACACTCACATGCATGACTTTAAACACACATGCAAGCACCTATAAGGCACATGCACGAAAGTTGCTTCTGGGTTTGATGATTTAAATGTGTTTTATGATGATCTATGATGTTTAGATTGAGTGTTGTGAAGATCCATGATGATGTGTATGTATAAATTTCATGATTTGTTCATAAAGTGTTGAAAAGATGCCATGCATGTATGATCTAGGGCATTCTAGATGATTTTGTTAATGTTGGGATGATTATTGATAATGCATAAATGATATTGCAAGACTAGATTGTGATTTTGATGATTAAAAACATGATTTTTATGAATCTTTCCATTTATATTAACTTTTTAGTTGCAAGTTGATGTTTTGGTGGAAATGATGAGCATGCATGTATCTAGATATGTTTTTTGAATGTATTTAGGATGATATTGATGCTTAGAATATGATTTAGAAGTTGGTTATGCTCATTTTTGACATAGTTACTATATTTAGTAACTTTTTAAAGTGAAATGTTGATTGTTATGAATTGGACTATGTTGACATGATAAAATGATGATAAATGGATTAGTATGATGGGTCATGACATAAGAATGGATTAGGAAATGTTAGAATGGTCATTTGTATGCAAAACCACAAAGTTACTATTTATAGTAACTTTAATTTTGTAAGTCTCGACTTATGAATATTTTGTATGATTCGAGCATGCTAAACGGTTATTTATGACTTAACATGATGTATGAATGCTAAGTTAGATGGTTTCCGATATCACGTATGCTAGAAATGGAAATTTTCCATTTTAGGAAACTTTTATGTGCAAGCATGATGAAAATGACTTTTGTGACTTCGTATGATGATATGTTATGTGTTAACATGATCACGTAGGACTAATGAGCATGCTAGAACTCTAAAATCGTTATGCTTTGTGAACTTTCCATAAATGGAAACTTACTATAAATAGTAAGTTGTCCATAGACGCGACTTGCGCATTTTTGCACACGACGAGCACTTACACGCTTGTTACACGATTCACAAACCGTCACACGGTTCACCAACGGGTCGTTGACTTGACACGGTCAACTCTGGTCAAACACGGTCAACTCTGGTCAAACACGGTCAACTTTGGTCAAACACGGTCAAACATGGTCAAACATGGTCAATGTGGACAACACGAACAAACACGGTCATTATGGACCGACACGGACAAACATGAACAACCAAGGGTTGTTGAGCACAAACACGAGCACTAACACAAACACTAGCACGGTCACTTACACGAACTCACGAACGGTATACGATATAGGTTGCCGGTGACCGACGCGCCGTCTACTCGAGGAGCTTACGCATATTTAACTTGATCACCAAGGTGAGTTTACGGCCCCTCTTTACTCTTTATCAAACGCTTTTAAATAGGGGGAGAATACTAGTTACATCGAGTCAAACATCTATTACTGTACAAACATTTTTGTGTATGCTGGTTTATAGACAAACATTAAGTGTTAAACTCGTAACAAGCCCTCACAAAGTCTTACCGTTAATGTACGAACAACGTGGTAGGTTTGAATGGATCCGTTTGGGTGTGACTAACCCCGCGTGGCACAATATTGACTGGATGTCATAACACGTGAAACTTTGACCTAACTTGCTGTGTATACGAGACACAGCGGAGGCAAGGACAAACAAGTCTAGTTCGGTAGTGACGCACTGACACTTGGAGCCAAGGGCTCGGTACTAACATATGATAAACAACATGACACACTTTTATTACTATATGTATATCAAAACCTGTGAACTCACCAACCTTTGTGTTGACACTTTTCAAACTTGTATTATCAGGTAACTAGCAGATTATGGAGCAGGAATGCACGTTAGGGGATATGAGCATAGGACCCCGCATTCATGATATCTGTCTTTTGAAAAACAATTTCGTTTGGTTTATGTATTAAACGATGTTGCGTCTGACAATTTAATTTCCGCTGCATGATATGATAACTATATTTTTCCGCTGCAAACTATTTGTTAAGTGTATGTGTCAAACATTGAAATTGTAAACGCATATAGAGGTGTTATATATGACCTTAAGCTGTGATTCTGGCCACGTCACATCCACGTGGACTGACACCATGAGTGGAAATTTGGGGGTGTGACATTTTCCTTCGGCAGAATTCGAATGAATACTATTCAAATCAACAAATTCAAAATTCAACTAAGCTTAATTTTGAAAAATTGTTCCATATTGCGTTATTTGGGTACAATTTTATAAGTTTTGTTTTTAGAATGGTTTTAAAATGAGCTTTATTGGGGCTGTCAAATTTTTATGGGGGTCGGAAGAAAATTTTCTTGGGGGTCGGTCGAGATCGGATCCTAAATATAACGTTAAAAATAGAAAGTTCATGGGGGTCGGTCGACCCCCATCCCTACAAGGCGAGTACGCCCCTGTTTGGAACTACCTGCCGCAACAAAGCATGGAGTTTGCGATGAACTTTCTCTTTTTTTAAAACGTCAAAATATTTATACTTCTAAACTACTCAAAATAATAAACTTCTTGTTTGAATTTGGACATGGTAACTATCTTCTAAGCAAGGTCGGCTCATAATTAATTTTTTTACCGTGAATAACTGTTAAAATCATCGTATACACAACTACACAAGTTTTCTGAAATCAATTACCGTAATATTATAAAATGCTTATAAAACTAAAATAATTAAACAAAGCCTTAATTTTCTTTTCACAAACAAAAAAAACATAGAGACGATATCAAAGCAAACCTTAGATTTATTTTAGTGATGAATAAGATGGTTGCACTACAGACCTCTAACTCGTATATGCAACTATGCAAGCTAGAGTAATATATAACGATCTAATTATCAAGTTGTTGGGTAATTTGTAATTTATGCAGACATCTAAGACGTGATTTCAACCGTTTCTCGGATTTGACTCTTTGGGTATACGTCCGAGCCCATCTTAAGAGGAACATCACAACTAGGTAAACTCCCATGTTATTGTCTTAACAAATATGTTTTGTCCCGGATTAACCCAAGACCTCTCACAAGAAAGTCATGGGGTAACTACTAGGCAAAAGACCTTTTGGTTAAATAAAAATAGTAGTTAAACAATATTAATTGTGTTTATGTTCATATTTCTTTAAGCTATATTTTGCGAACGCATAAACTTTTTTAATTATTTGCGTTCTATGATTTGTAGCACCACTTGCTTATGTTTACGTTCTATTCTTTGGGAGTGTCGCATGTTTTTATGAATATTCGGTTTATTGTTTTTGGACGGATTGACAGCCGAGTTTTGAGATTTTTAACCAATTCAATGCGCGTTAACAACCCTCATAAGCAATGTTTTGAAAACCGGACCGGACCGGTCGTTAGGGGTTCTGGACCGTTTTTGGGTGAACCGGCCGGTCGAACCGGCGAACCGGTGGTCAGACCGGTGGTTAAACCGTTTTTTTATATTTTTTTGATTTTATATATATATATATATTTATAAAATGTATATAAAATCATCCAGTTCTTAAATCCGGTTTGACCGGTCCGACCGGTCGGACCTCTGACTAGTAAGAAGATCGGTTTGACGTCTGGTCTGGTTACGAAAACATTGCTCATCAGGCTAATGAAAAGTTTTCAATTGAATTTTTGGCATTTGGCCCCCATTGCAGCATAATACACGTTTTCTTTTTCCATAACTTTTCGGGTCACCTCCTCACCACCACCAGTCCACCACCACCCTCCACCATCTCCTGCAGCCCTCTACCGCCTCTTGCAGTCGTCCACCACCCTTCTCCACCAGTCACTCAATCAGCAAATCGATTCTTCTCGCGATCTTCTTCCAGATTCGATTTCAAACCCTCCAATACTGCGCCACAGCAGCGATGATCTTCGCGGAAACTTCCGGTTACATCGCGATGGTCCTACGGTACTGCGGCACAGCCGCGATGATCCTCGCGGAAACTTCCGGTTACGTCGCGTCGCATTTCATCTCCGGAGGAAATCGCAGTTCCGTTTATGATCGGATTGATTCCGATAAGGTTTGTGGGTTCTTCGCATTGTTTATTGGATTATTGTTACTTTCTATTAGTTGGAATCGAATTGACTGCTTCCCTTTTTCTTTTGTCAACCTCGGTAAATTAGGTTTTTCATCTTTTCTTGCCGTCAATAGGGAGAAATGTGTTAGGGTTTGGCCAATGTTAGGGTTTGATAATTCTTAATTTGTTACGCATTTGATTTGGCTGGTGATCTATGGGGTAACTTTTATAATGTGTGTTCCAGATTTGTTGTTTTGCTTTCACTCACTAGCATTCATCAAGTTTGAAATATCAATCGCCTTGCTTGATCAAATGATGTTAATTAGCTATAATATTGTTTCCTTTCTGAATTAAATGCCAAAATTGTTTCCATTGTCTGAAATGTAATTGGAGCTCTAGAAGAAGTGTGGATTGATTTCCATTGCTATATATATTTTCTAGGGAAAAAATCAAATAAGAAGAGACTTTTGCATAAAAAGAGAAATAACAACAACAACAACCTTACCCAGTATATTCCTACTTTTCAGTAGGGTCTGGGGGGAAGGATAGATACAAACCTTACCCCTATCCCAATTGGGATAGAGAGGCTGCTCCGAAAGAGTCCCCGGCTCAAAGTTATCGTTTGAAGTTGATCATCCCAATGATTTTAACGTTATTTTCACAAAATAATTAAAATAACGTTAAAATTAGTGCACTTTTACTTTTGCCCCTTAAGGACCCACACATATAAACATTATATGCGTGCACCACAAATGGGGCGTATGCATAAAAAGAGAAATAACTAATAGAATTTTGACACGTGACATGATAATTTATGTATAACATCTTATTTTTCGTATTAGATTTTTATTTTTTTGTACTAGATTCTTGTTCAGTAACTTTTTTGTACCTGATTTTTGTGGTTTTTGTATTGTATTTTTGTACTACATTTTTTTTGTTCTGGATTTTTATTTTTTTGTATTGAATTTTATTTTTTTATACTGGATTTTTGATTTTTGTATTGGATTTGTGTTTTTATATTTTTAGCATGCCACATGTCAAAAGGCAAAAATCTCCTTCTTAGTGAATCCAAACCCTATATTTTTTTGGTTAAAAAAGACCTTGATGATGTTGCTTTTGCTATTGATATACGGATGATGATTTGTATGTGGCTGCTGCTGATACTGTTCTTGATAATCTAGTTGATCTATTGAATGATGCCACCTACAATCATGATTATGCTGTGTCATGTTTAATCATTGTGCATTGTTAGGTCTTGAAGGTGTAGGGTTAATCTTGACTTGTTAAATTCAGGTTATGGATCTGGGTCTGAACTGTTTGCAATATGGGTCAGTGTGTCTATTGGTGCTAGTAGTGTAGTACTTATCAGTTTTATTTATGCATGTAGTGTGTCTAGATCATGGGTCTAAATCTAATTTGCTGGTTGCTATTTTCTTTGTTTATGTTGGAGTCTTCCCTATTTATGTAAGTTTTTAAGTATGAATGTGACATGTGGCCAATAAAAAGTTTTCAAGTATGAAATTGCATTTTATCTTTTAGAAGCCTGATTTTACAAGAAAGGGGGCTCGGTGAATAATTTATTCAGCTAATGATTTTATTCTGCCTGTTGGATTAATGGAATATCGTATGGCTGGAGATTTCTTTCAAGATTTTAAGATCTTTTTTCTTTTGCTCTCCGTACAAAAGCACATTTTCTCTCCCCCAAGCAACGGTTACTTACTGCAGCCGGCTAAAGAAGCTATCCCCGCCGCCGCAACCACCGCATCCTCCGGCCGGTCGTCCCTCTTCTTTGCCAATCGAGCAACGTGTGTTCACCTCTCTCGTGAGCCCTTGCTCTAGATCCTCTATCTCTCCTTCATTCTTCTCTCCTATCTTTCTCTATTGCCGAATCGATGGGAAAAAGGTTAAACCTAGGATTAGATGGGGTAGTCTAAAAGGAGATAAGCTAAAGGTGTGCAGTACGGAGACGCAAACGACACGTATGAGACAATGACAGACAATGTGACAAGAGTAGTATGAGAGACACTGATAGGAAATATAAATCAAAACAGATTACTTGATTGAAATACGCAATAATCTACCCAATTCGAGAAGAGTATAATTCTCCAAATTACAATAAAGATAACAAAACATTCATAAAAAACCAAAACTAGAAATCCAACGTCTAAATATTGCATAAATTACTAATAACTGCTCCTGTAATTCTGCATAGCGGTTGCTCCTGGGTAAGCCGACAATAAAGTCCGTTAAAATATCTTCCCAAATCCTATATGGTATTGATAGTGGTTGGATTAAACCAGCGGGAGATAAAGTCTGGTACTTTTGCTGTTGACATATAATACAATGTTGCACGAATAGACGAACATCATGTTTCATTTTAGGCCAAAAATAAAAATCATATAAACGCTTTAAGGTTTTCAAAAACCCGCCATGACCACATTGGAGAAGAATGGGCCTCTTGCAGTAACTTAGGCTGAAGAGTATCCACATCAGGAATTACCAATCGATTTTTGTAAAACAGAAGATCATCCAGTACCACAAAGCCTGGAACAGAATTAGATGGAAAGTCAACTTCAAACGTGTATTGCGTTATCTAAAAGGAACGATTCATCTTAGACTCACAATTACTCCATCCCGATCTAACGACCTCATTGCATACTCCGATGCTGGTTGGGCCGGATGTCTAAACTCTGAGCGATCAACGTCATGATTGTGTATTTTATGGAAACAATTATGTATCATGGTCCTCTAAAAGGCAACCTGGGGTGTTTATTGTGATAATGTCTCTGCAGTTTATTTGCCAGAAAATCTGGTTCATCATCAACTAACTAAACATGTCGAACAAGATATTCACTTTGTTCGAGAAAAGGTCCGTCTTGGACGCATACGTATTCTATCCTTCCCCCTAGACCCTACTGAAAAGTGGGAACATACGGTAAGTTAGTTTGTTATTTTATTGAGAAATTAGCTCCTAGTTTTTAGCTTACCTAGTTTAGTTTATGTTATATATATTGCAGATGTATAGAGAGGAGAGATTGGTAGGGAATGAAATTGAATATTCTGTGAATACTCTCAAAAACCACAATATATAAAAGCATTGAATTGGAAAGGAATAAATTCATAACTAACTATTCGTTTCTCCAATACTTTTCTTTATTATAATAGTAAGTATATTTAGTATTTGTAACAAAAACACATGTTATGTCTTACAAATATTAAAAAAAAAACACACACACAATAGATTAAGAGAAAGCATTGCGTGAATTTTAAGGAAAGCAATTATTTATATTTATAGTAGTAGATAACTATAAGATATTCCACAATTACTTGAAGTTTGAAGGATCTATGTAGTCTCCCTTCCTCTTCTCATCTTCAAAACTTTAACCGCAACTGCAACGTATATCTTGTCCATGATTTCCTCCGAAAACATGAACAACTTATACCTCCATTGCTTCTTGAACAACAAGACTCCAATAATACCCCAAAAACCTGTTCCAAAACCACTTATTATGTCCAAGTAAAACCATACCTTGTTTGACTTGTTTGCCTCTTTGTCTTTGTTATTGCTTCTTGTGGTTGGTGGCTTTTCATGAGGAGAGCACTCCTTTGGCAGTGGTGCACCACAGAGATATGTGTTATCAGCATATGCTGATGGATCCATAAGTGTCTGCAATTGATTTCCACTTGGGATTTGTCCTGACAAGTTGTTGTGTGACAAATTCAAGTAACTCAAGAAATTTAAAGATGCTATGCTTGGAGGAATCCTTCCGGTCAACTCGTTTGCTGACAAATCAAGAGAATTCAATGACTTCATGTTCCCAATGTTTTTTGGAATACCCCCACTAAAATGATTATTAGACAAATTGAGGCCTATCAATGCTTCAAGTGCAGTCAGCGCTTCTGGTATTTCTCCAATAAGTTTATTGCTTGAAAGGTCCATGTTTTGGACGAGTTGCAAGGTTGTTGTATAGTCAAATTCAACACCTTTGATAACCTGCATTATATTTCCATAACCGTATGAATACCCAATTCTACTCATAGTATAGGGATCAAGCGTGTCCTCTATCATGCCATGCAATTCTCCAAAACAATGAGGGATGGATCCTGTTAAGTTGTTATGTGCGAGATCTAGAATTTGAAGCAGGTAAGATTTGCACAAAGAGTGAGGAATACGTCCAGTGAAATTATTCTTATGCAACCGGAAAGCGACCAATCTTGTAATATTTTCTCCAATCCATTCAGGTATTTCTCCTGAGATTTTATTCTCACCCAAATCTAAGAATGACAAATTAGATAAATACCCCAAATCTCGCGGAAGCTCTCCGTTTAAGTTATTGTCATTCACCTGTAACCATAACAAGGATGGATTACCAACTAAAGAACTCGGTATGACACCAGATAATCTGTTTGAACTAAGTAGCATCACTTCTAAGGACATATTCCATAAGCACTTAAGAATTTTACCAGTCAACCTGTTTCTGGAAAGATCAAGAACTTTCAAATCTGTCATTTTGCAAAACCACCTTGGAATCAACCCTCTGAAAAGGTTATCTTGCAAAAATAATCTCTCTTTTACTAAAGGAAGGTTTGTTAAAGGGCCAGTGAGTTTGTTGCTAGAGAGATCTAAGTCAGATATGCTGGGCAGGAGGCACAACCATGTGGGAAGAGGTCCAGATATGCTAGCATTGGACAACAGTAACTTCTCTAGTTTCCTTTGAGTTCGAAACCATTGTGGAAATTCATTTTCAATCTTGCAAGAACCAAGATGAACAAATTTCAACTGGAATGGAGGCATCCACTCACGTGAAATATTGAAAAGCAAATTATTGTTAGAATTTGCATTCAAGTAGTTCAACATTAAGAGGTTGGAAAAATGTTCTTCTGAAACAACTCCTTGTAAAGAATTGTAAGAAATATCTAAAATTTGGAGATTTGTGAGTTGCCCAATTGAATTCGGAATGGTCCCATTTAACAAATTTGAAGACACTGAAATCACTTTTAATGAAGTGAGTCTTCCTAGAGATATTGGGAGGGGGCCTGTAAATCGGTTTGATACGAGATATATTTCTTTTAAAGCTGTTAAGCTACCCAATGATTCTGGAATAAAACTATCAAGTTGATTATTGGATAGATATAATCCTTGTAATAATCTTAATTTCCCAAGAGCTTCAGGGATTGCACCTGTGAGTTCATTGTCTGATAGATCTAAGCCTCTTAAATTGGTGAATCTTCCAAAGGAACCTGGAATTGATCCATTTAATTTGTTCAAATTCAAATACAAAATCTCCAATGCATTTTGAGAGCATTTGGATACATTAGTTGATGGGCCAATATTCATTTCTCCTTCAAGGATATTATATGAGGCAATCAATTCTTTGAGGTGACACTGCCTCCATATTCCAACATCCTCAATTTTCCTTAACTTATTCAAAGAAATATCGAGCTTAAGAAGGTTAGGCATGACAGGTATATATGAATTTAGTTTGTTCCAGGAGAGGTCAAGGGATAACAGGGAACTCATGTTTGTTAAAATAGATGGAAAGTCGCCTTCAATTTCATTCCAGCTAAGATCCAGGTGTTGGATGCTAGAATATGTACTGAAATTAAGATTGGTGGAAGAAAGACTGACATTTTGGATATGACAACTTGACAGACGCAACTCTGATATAAAAGGTATCACGTTTAACAATTTTTCAAGGCTTTGTGTTATGCTAAGATCATTCGATGAATAATCAAGGAACACTAGCGATGTCATGTTAAGAAAGAAGCCAGGGAGTTGACCACTTAAACTATTTTCACTAAGATCAAGGTGTTTGATGTTAGCAAGTTCTCTACTAGAATTAAGATGATGAGAACCAAAGTTAGCCATAGAAAGCCCACATCTAGACAAACTTAGCTTCGATAATGTATGAATTGTGTAGCATAAGTTATTAAGATGTTGTGTTCTACCAAGATTCACACCGCTCAAGTCAAGTTGTTCGAGTTTTGAAAGGCCATAAATCCATGACATATCATGTGTTATCAGCTCTTGCGAATAATCTGATGATGAACTGAGATCAAGAACCTTCAAATTGGAAAGATTTCCAATTTGATGAGGAATATCTCCTCTAAAACCTGTATCAGAGAGATTGAGATACCTTAGTTTTTTAAAGGATCCAATGAACTCTGGAATTCGGCTTTGTTGAAAATCATTCCCACTCAAGTCGAGATGTTTTAGATTCACCAACTCTGTCAAACAAGAATTCATCTCATCACCAACTAAATAGTAGTAGTCATAATCACTAACCACATCATTGTCTTCAAGCAAGTTGATGTATTTATCAACTAAGTAGTGGGGTTTCTGGACATTTCCTCTTAGATGAAGGCCAACAACGGTTCCGGTGACATCACAGTAGACTCCTTCCCACTTGCAACAATCACGCCCAACCCTCCATGATGAAAGCAATCCATGGTCTTCTTTGATGCTGTGCATGAACTTGACAAGAGCTTGTCTCTCTTGTTGAGAACAAGAGGATGTTGTGAGATTTCCACTAGCCACACATTTATGTGCCAATATTAGTAAAAAGATGCATACGAAATCGAGACGAATTCCCAAACCCAAATTAGTATTACCCATGTTTTAATGCACTTGAAACTCATATAGAAAAAAAATGACGGAATTAATGGAAGGATTGGTGATCTTATGATCAACAAATTTTGACATTTGTAAATCCATAAATGAAAAAAAGTCGGGGATAAAGACTTGGACTTGGAATTAATTGTGGTCTATTATTAGCGTTGACCTTGAGCCATGACCAACATAAAACCATGGTTGATCACCTGAAGTCTTCACACTACGTGGTCTATACGTTCTATGCTAACACGCGTAACATCAGAGTAATTTTTACTAATTAAATGGTCCATAAGTTTTATGCAAATTTTATTATAAACGAACTACTTGCATATAAATATCAATTTTTAACCATTACCTGCTGATTAACTTCCATTTCGGTTCACGACCTTGATATACAATCTGAAGCCGAATGACAAAATAATATTCAATATTAAATAACTTAACTTGATATACACAATTTTTTTGTGCTCTTATTTATTTATTTATTATTATTATTATTATTATTATTATTATTATTATTTTGCATTCAAGTTTTTTAACATTCATTTTTTATGATGGGTATGCTATCATGTTTATGACAGAGAAACATTTACTTTTAAGACTGGTAGACTATCATGTTTTACGAAGAAGTGACACTCGTTTTTACGATGAGATACATTTTAGGGTTTTACAACGAAGGACAGTTGTCATGACGTGTATCTTATTTGCGTTATAATATTTGGGATTGTCTGCCGCAACACTTGCATGGAGTTTGCGATGAACACTTTCTTTTTTTAGAACGTCAAATATATCATACTCTTAAACTACGCCAAATAATAAACTTTTTGCTTGGATTTGGATATGGGATAAATTGAGTTTTTAGTTGTAACAGGTTTCGATTGTATTAAAAATAAACATGATTAGAGGTGACAATTTTTACCCAAATCAAAGGAAATGGGTTGGTTTGGGTAAACAATTGTCGTATAATAGGTTGAAATGAGCAACATCATAATATTGAATGAGTTAAGATGTGTAGCACTTAAACACAATGCAGATCAAGATGGGTAACCAAAAAACTATGTAAATGCAATAGATTCAAACATTTAAAAATGATTAATAACATATTTGATAAGAAAATCATTAAAAATTATTCAAATGGACTATTTGTATACTTATAATGCTTCTTAAGTTAAACAAAATTGATGTTTTTTAAGAACAATCTATTTAGACCCGAATTGATTTTGCTTAAAACTCGTTCTGACCCGTACCCATTATGACCTGAACCCGTTATGACCCGTTACCCAACCCGACCCGCCCATTTTGCCAGGCATAAACATTAATTAATATAAACGGACGTTAACATACATAAAGAACACCTTACCAAACGTTCACAAACGCAAATGAACTAACATGACCTCTATTCATGTTCGTTCATTAAACTAACCGAACGAAACTTCTTGTTCGTGCTTTGTTCGTTTATTAAACGAACAAAAATAAACAAGCTTATTTACGAACGGTCTACGAACTATTCTCTGACGTTCAGTTTATTTACAGCCATAGTGATAATAAATTATTAGTATATACAAAATTGATGAAGAATCTAAAAGACTAAATTGAATAACAAATTGAGACAATATATGAGCACATGCACAATTGAGCTCTCTAGTCACTCGTTTTCTGATACTCATTGGAAACATAAACTATGAAGAAGAAACAGCTAAAAAGAACGTGCATAAGTAAAAACCCCACTACTGCTAGAAACAAGCTACTTAAACTAATGACCATGTTGACTAATTCTAACCCTGAGTAATTAAACATTACTTTACCAAACTTAAATAAGTAAACAAATAAACATTACTAAATAATAAACCAAAATGTGATAAATGAGTAGATTTGGGTAAAGAATTGTTGTATTTGGGTTTAAATAGGTAACCTTATGACATATAATAGGTTGAGATGGTAACACATTAGCACAATGCGGGTCAAGATGAGTAACTTAAAAATTATGTTAATATAATGGATTCAAACAAATAAAATGATCAATATATTATTCAAACTAGATTATTACCCCATGTATTACACGTGGTTTAATATAAAATAACTATTAATAAAAATTAATTATAAAATATTATTTTAAAATGAAATGAATAAATGAAGTATTATTAAGTATATTAAATGATAAAAAATCAATTAAAAACTTTAATAATTAAATAATTGATACTCGACTTCTTTAAATTGTAAGAGCTGAAAATTTTAAACTAATTAACTTTAAAAGCTATCAGTTTCAAAATCAAAAAGGTAAGATACCCATTTTTTAATTATTAAAGCTAAGTGACCTAATTTAAAAATATCATTAAACAAAATGTCCAAAACTGCAATTTTCTCTATCATTTTTGTAACTTTTAGTTTTTAAAGTAATTATTTTTTAAGCATTTTGTGTTAAAAATGTTATTTGTTTATAAAAATCATGTTGTTTAAAATATCTGTTTTATAGTTTATTTCATTTTTATAAAACGTTTTTTTAGAAAACTTGTTTTGTAGAAAACGAAAATTCTAAATACCGATGTAAGATATATTTCTTGTCTTTAAAAAATCTTTGATTTTTAGAAAAAAAAAATACTTTAGAAACTTTTATAATGTGTTTTTTTTAAATTGATTTTTAATTTATTTAAAACCATTTTTAACATTAAAAAAGTAAATATTATCATTAATATTTTAGTTATTTAATAAGAGAGTTAATAAAATTATTTAATATGAAAGAGAGTTGAGTTATTTGATAAAATGAAGACATGTGTCAATATTGGTTTAAAAACATGACAAGTGTCAAAAATAATTTTTGTTTATTATAATAGTAAGATATACTATTTGTTTCAATTAAAATCATTAAAAATCATTAAATTGATGTTTTTTAAAAACGATTCCTCTAGACCCAAAATGATTTTTCTTAAAACCCATCATGACATGCACCCATTCTGACCCGCATCCAATCTAACATGTTTCCCAACTCAACCGCCCATTTTGACCGGCATAACCATTCCCATGCTTGTACTGTGCTGCAACAGTTTTGGAGCAACTAGTGCTTTCATTAAGGCATGTGCAACTTGCTCCTCTGACACAATTGTCTTCTGCGCAACTTCTTTCAGCACTTTCTCTCTAATAAAGTGATAGTGAAATTCAATATGTTTAGTACGCTCATGAAAAACTGGATTTTGAGCCAGTTTATTTGCAGAAATATTGTCACATCGTAGCTAAACTGAATAATCCACCTTCTGATTCAAGTTAACCAGCTCGATTAACCATGCACATTCTCGAGCAGCCATAGCTGCTGCCCGTTATTCTGCCTCAGTTGTCGATAAAGACACTGTTGGTTGTAATTTGCTGCACCAAGCTACAGGACATAACCGAACAGAAATATATAACCAGTTGTGGACCTTCTGCCATCCAAATTAGCATCGAACACATACAGGATTCGTCACTACAAAAAGGATAATGGTAACCCCACCATTAACTACCATTAACTACTTCATTACAAAACCCATACAACTTTGGCTCACTATCTCTACCAAAACCAACTCCTTTTCCAATTGTTGCCTTCAAATACTTGAGAACTCCCTTCATAGCAACTAAGTGTGGTATTCTTGGATTCTGCACAAACCGACTAAGAACTCCAACCTCAAAAGCAACATCGGGTCTGGTCAATGTGAGATAGACAAGACTTCCAAGTTCCAACTATCTTCCCCAATTTTCTGTCTTCATTAGCACGTACCTTCAGACTTCTATCTAATGGTGCTGATGCAGGTTTGCAATTCCCCGTTTCAAATTCGTGTAATACATCAATAGTATACTTAGGGCTGTCTCTGAGAAATTAAGTGCCCTGTGCGAATGTTAAAAATGGGCCCTATGTGCGCACGCACACACACAAGTTGACAATAGTTAAAACAACAGTAAAAACAATATTGTTTTAGCAAAATGATGCATTTCAATGTTTCAAATAACTAAATAAAACATGACGTTATTTTAGCATTTTTTTTGATGCAAACTTGTTGATTAAATCTCCATAATCCACATTGTCTAGTATCTCATCTTTAATAGTATAATTGTCAATTCATTAAGTATTTTTAAGACATTATTGATTGTAAGTATGAATTCAACAACTTCAATTTTGAAAAATTTCTTTCTGCATATGCTACAGTTACCGGAATAGTCAACAAAATTCTATATGCAATTGATGAATTTGAAAAACAATCGACTTGCTTCAAATATTTTAAATATATATAATTAAAAATTGAATTGTTATATTTGTTTGTTGTAAAATAAATTAAAATATATATAATATATACAACTTTTTAAAAAATTTAGGGCCCCCTAAAAAATTGGGCCCTGTGCGGTCGCACCTCCCGCACATGCTCTAAGACCCCCTTGAGTATACTTAGATTCGACTTCAATAATTCCGTCTCTTCTTTTACATCTCCAAAAATCATGAAGTCATCTACGTAAACAAGGATAAACACAACCTTTTCACCGATTATTAACAAATAGACTAGCATCTGCAGGTGTAAGTTGGTACCCATTTTGATTTAAAAACTCTGCAATTTTTCCAAATCACGCCCTTGGTGACTGTTTCAACCCATAAATTATTTATTTCAATTTACATACATGATCAGGATTTTCCTTATTTTTAAAACCAATTAGCTGCACCATATGAACAACATGATCGAGCTCACCATATAAGAAGTCGTTATTAACATCCACCTGTCACAATTTCTAGCCTTTAGATGCAGCCAAGGCTATAAGAACATGTATGGTTGTAATTTTTGCAACTGCACTAAAAGTATTCTCATAATCCAACCCATACATCTGAGAGAACCCACGTGCAACTAGGCGTGCCTTGTATCTTTCAATCGTTCCATTAGCTTTATGTTTCACTTTGTAAACCCATTTACATAAAATGGGTTCAACATCACTTGGCTTGGGAATCAGTTCCTATGTTTGTTTCTATACAAGGGCTTCCATTTCAACTTGCATTGCATCCGATCACACTTGTTTCTTACTTGCTTCTTGAAAACTTTATTGCTCATGTAGACTATCTTCCACCATAGCAGCACGTGAGGACATAAATGCATACTTGGGATTCGGCTTCTTTTCCCTTTGTTATCGTCTCAACCTTGTTTCGTATTCGGGTGCCTGTGGCTGCTCAGCTGGTTCATAGGGCTGACTGACTGGAGTTTCTTCAATAATTTCCTGATCCACATTTGTTTTATCAATTACAGACCATTTCACAAGGGAGGACTCCAAACTTTCAACCAACTGTTTTGTGTTCTGTAACAGTTGATTATCAGCTGCCCACCATGATGATGTCTCATCGAACACAACATTCCGTGAAACATGTACATTACCGGTGCTTGGATCACAACATCTCCAACCTTTCCTCTCCAAATCGTAACCTATAAAGATGCAACAAACTGCCTTTTTCTCCATTTTAGAATGAAGATGATTAGGCACAAACAAATAACAGATACATCCAAACACTTGAAAATAATGTACATTGGGTTTGATTTTAAATATTTTTTCATTTGGTGACAAATATTGCAAACCTAGAGTTGGTGTTCGATTAATAATGTAGTTGGCAGTACACATCGCCTCAGCCCAAAACCGATTTGTAAATTCTTGTCATGGATCAAACACCGTGTAACTTCACCAAGATGTCGGTTCTTACGCTCAAACACACCGTTTTGTTGAGGTGTGTTCAGACACGTAAGTTTCCTCCTTATTCGTCTTTGTTTCAAATACGTGTCAAACTCCGTTGAGAGATATTCTCCACCGTTATCCAATCGTAAGCAGCCCACTTTTTAACCTGTCTAGCGTTCTGCTTCTGCCTCAAAGTGTTTAAACTTTTCAAGCACTTCAGCCTTCGATTTCATAAATTAAGTAGAGCCAACAATATCTTGGGTAATCGTCTATGAAAGACACCATGTATAACATACCACTTATGGACGCATGTTTACATGGTCCAAATACATCAGAATGCTCCACCTTCAGGGGTTCATAGGCTCTAAATTCTGAAGATGATAACGGCTTCTGATGTGCCTTTCCATATTGCACCCGACACACACTAACTCCTTGTTGACTTCTGATTTTGGTAATCTAGTCACCAACTCCTTATCCATCATCAGTATTAGCTTGTCATAACTGACATGCCCTAACCGATGGTGCCACAAATCTGCATTTTGTGTGGTTTTGGTTTTCTCAACATAGCCATTGAAAGTCCACATCTAGATAAACTTAGCTTCAATAATGAATAATTTATGTAACTCAACCCATGAAGATGTTGTTTTATACTAAAATCCATTCGATCAAGTGAGGAAGCTTGAGCTATGAAAGTCCATGAATCTATGACATATCATGCGAGTTATCTGCTGATAAACTGAGATCAAGAACCTTCAAATTGAAAAAGTTCCCAATTGATGGGGGATGTTTCCTCTAAAACCTACATTAGAGAAACAAGAATTCACTCATCACCACCTAAGTAGTCCTCATAATCATATTTATACTCGAAAGTATTCTTCATACAAGTTGATGTATATATCATATAAATAGTAGTCTATCTTGGCATTTTTTCAGAGATAAAAGGCTAATAACCCTTCGAATGACATCGCGGTCGAATCCTTCCCGCATGCAACAATCACTCCCAACCTCCCATATATGATGAAAGCAATCCAAGGTCTTCTTTGATGGTGTGCTTGAACTTGACAAGAGCTTGCCTCTTTTGTTCAGAACAAAAGGGTGTTGTGAGATTTCCATCAGCCACATATTTATGTGCCAACATTAGTAAAAAGATGCATATGAAATCGAGACGAATTCTCAAACCCCATTGAGTATTCCCTATGTTTCGACCCCAATGTATATATTTTTTTAAACTTATATATATATAAAAGAAAAATGATGGTATTAATGGAAATATTGGTTATCTTATGATCAACAAACTTGCTCATTTATAAATCCATAGATGAAAAAAAGTCATGGATCAAGCCTTGGAATTTATTATGCTCTATTATTGGTGGACCTTGGGCCATCACTAAATTAACCATGGTGGACCGGAAATCTTCACACTACGTACGTGGTCTATAAGTTCTATGCTAATTTGTATGACGTGTTACATCAAACTATCAAAGGCTAACTTATTTTTAATTACTTGGATTTTTAACACATTTTCTTCAAAATATAAAAACGAGCTACTTGCATACGAAGATAGATTTTTAACTATTAGCTATCGATTAACTTCCATTCAGTTCATGACCTTAAATAGATGGGTTCACTACAATACACAGTTCAACTAGAAACGAGGCTTTGGTGTTTTTCGGCTTATGATCTACATGTAGTGATTCTATGGGTCAATTTTTTACTCAAACCGAACCCAAAGCCCAAAACTTGATTTTTTTAGAACTCGTTTGGGTTCGGTTTTTTTTCTCTTCAATTTTTATGGTTTTATTCTTAGGCCTAAATTTTTTTAGCTGAAATCCCAATAAGAAAAACCATACATTCTCGATTTGCTTTAAATATTAGACATGTCATCTAAGACTACAAATATCAGTGATCGAATTCAACACAACTTTTTAGTAAAAATATAATTTCTCTCATCTACCACTAACTTAATTTTTCACACACACTAATAACCTAACCCAATTCAAGTTTTATTAATATATTTATTATATAGATATGATTTATGCTTGTGTTTAAAATATTAAAAATGAATTCATCTTAAAAAAATAATAATTATTTTTCTGAAAAATAAAAAAATATAAAATAATAAAAAACAAAAAGGCATTGCACTCATAAACCAAATTTAATATAATAGACAAACCAAGTTACAATTAAGTTATTCATCATTCGAAAATTTTCCCCTTACATGCTCAATTAAATCGTTTTTTAGAGCATTATGAATTTATATATTTCGAAGTTGTGCCATATTGGTCATATAACTAGATAATCTCCAATTCTTTTAGTTGTACCCATTGTTGTAAAACGGCCTAGGCCGCCTAGGTGCTAGGCGCCCATCTACTGTCTCGATTTTGGCCTAGGCGGTGCTAGGCAGCCTAGTCAAATTTTTATTTATTTATTTTTTGACTTTTTTTGGCTTTTTTTACTTTATTTGACTTTTTTTCTGGTAAAAAGAGACTAATTTCATGATTTAGACATTTCTTAACCAAAAATCCTTAATGTCTCTGAAACATCAAATACATCTGGTTAACATCGAAATTTATTTCTAAACTTTGAAATCAGTATTTAAGTTTGCACAAAAAATAAATAAACAAGATTGTGTGATTAAATTTTTAAAAAGAGTTAAATTATATGAGTTATTAAATAAATATTAAATTGGATGCAAAATTAATTAAAGAAAGTTAGGTTGTGACTTGGGTTGTGAGGTTGGGTTGGATAAAATGGATCTTTTCTTTTTTCTTTTTACAAATCATCGAACTAACCCTTAAATTGGTCATCAATGCGAATGGTCTAAGAGAGGCATGAAACAAAAGAGCCACCAAAAGACTATTGAAAACTGATGATCGACTAGAATTAGGATTGAAAGGTGGCTTAAGGGTTTGTTTGGTTCATTAAGTGCTAAGGTACTAGGATGTCTATGGGGTTGTTTGTTTACCTCTTAATAAAACCATTCAGCACTTAACCATTTAACACTTAACCATTCAGCGCTTTTGGTTTAAATTAAATTACCTCTTAATGATTCAGTTCAGCACTTAACCATTCAACACTAATACCATGTTGAACCATTTAGAGGTGCAATCAAACATTCAGACCTCTTAATCATTCAGACCTCTTAACCATTTAACACTTAATGATTCAGACCAACCAAACAGCCCTTAAATAATTTATACTACGTTTAAAGCTTAATAGTTAAGATATTCGATGACTGAGTCAGAGATGCTTTTTATTAAGCAAACAATTTCTGCCCCCAATCGATTCAAAGGTATCTTTTTAATATAATCATTAAAAAACTATGAAAGAAACCTTTTTAATCATTTAATTGATGCTTATATTTAAGCTTGGAACGGTGTTTTGTGGAATGTGTGTGTTTACATGGTTTATGTGGTCCATTGGACCATTGCAATAATATATCGAAGTTTTTATGTTCACGTTAACTAAAAAGGATTTAACACTATGGAAATATCTGCGTATAGATGCACGTATATGATTTAGTTTTAAGTTCTAAAGTTTGATTATTTAAAAAATATTCACAAAACATGAATAACAAACAAATAAACAAACTTACTCATTATATAATTACTTTCCAGTAGGATATGTGCGAAGTAAGAAGACAAACCTTACCCGTATCTCAGTTGGGGTAGAGAAGGTGCTTCAAATGAGTCCGCAGCTCAAGGTTATTGTTTGAAGTTAATCATCTCAATGTTTTTAAAGTTATTTTCACAAAAAAAAAGTAAAATAACATTAAATTAGTGTAGTTTTACTTTTGTATCTTAAGGCCTCATACATATATACATTACTAGCTTAGAAACCCTTGTAACACATAAGTTAAATAATCAAAAAAATATAATTTATTAATATAAAATAATAATTAATATTTAATAATTATAAAATTATAAAATTACTTTTTAAGATAACATATAATTAAAATATTCTTATAACTTATTAAATTTTAATAAATTATTAAAATATAAGAATAAGAATATTTATATTTTTTAATATTCTATTCTATAATTTAATTACTAAAAATACTAATATCTATTACGTAAGAGAGACGGGACAAAAATTTCAGATTTCACTAAAAAGCGACATGTGGCTTCTAAAAATACTCTTTTATTAGAGTAAGGGGCTGTTTGGTAGCATCTGAATGAGTCTGAATGGGTCTGAATCTGAATGGTTCAGATTCAGACCGTTTGTTTGGTGCAAAAAAACACATCTGAATGAGGTTGAAGGTCTGAATGAGGGTCTGAATGATTCAGACTTGAGAACAAGTCTGAATAGAAAAGAAATACACTGAACCACTTGCCCCTTTCCTTTCCCGTTTCCCTTTCGATTGCTCTCAACCCCAGACAGCTCTCTCGTCCTCACAGCCACCGCCTCCCTCCCGCCGACCGCCTCCCTCCCGTCGGTCGCCACCCTGCCGGTTGCCTCCACACAGCCACCGAGCCCGTCGCCCTCCCCACAGCTCTCGTCGTCACCGGAACCCTACGGCTGCACCCTTCTTCGCCGCCTGGTTCAGTCTATTCGGCCGCCAAGGTGTGATCAACCATTTTTCTGTAAATTAGGTTTGATTTGCAACCGTTTTCTTCTCCTGCATTTGTGTGATTTGCAACTGTGTTCTTTGCCGCCGGGACTACGGATCGTAAATTGGGTTTCATGTTCTTTGCAATCGTGTTCTTTGCCGCCTGCATTTCTGTAAATTGGGCTCTGATTTGCAAATAAGTTTCTTGATTATGAATTATGAGATTTGCATTTGTGTGTGATCAACCATTTTTTTGTAAATTAGGTTTGATGTTTGTGTAATGGTTAGTTTCGTTCAGACGCTCAACCAAACAGTCTTAATTGGTTCAGCTCTTAACCATTCAGACCCTCTTAACCATTCAGACATCTTAACCATTCAGCACTTAATGATTCAGACGCTACCAAACGGCCCCTAAGTAAATTTACATACACAACAAATGAGGGTTCAAACAACCCTAAAAAATTTCAGCTCTCAATAAAAAAAAATTAAGGGTCTGCTAGTGACTCAAACCCACATATCAAGCCTGCATATGACCATGTAAACCCATTACTCATTGAAAATAAAAGCTGAATTTTTCTTGATATGAATGTAGCCTGAAATTAACAAAAAAAAATTGTATACAACCAGTTCACACGACCCCATTCATCGACCCGATTGTATAAAAAAGCCATTTAACCTGCCAACCAAACCCACTGTTTAAAAAACCCGAACCATCGTGAGAATCCACAAGGCAGTTGTCAAATATAATATAAATATAGGGTAATATATAACTTTTTTGAAAAATAAATTCTTAACTGATTAATATAATTTTGTCTTAAAAAATAAATAAATAAAAGTTGTATTATCCACTCCAATAAATAGATCAACTCATTCTCTAAATCGGTGAATCTAAATCCATGTTTTGTGGGAACAACTAACGTGTGTGTAGCAGTGGTGATTACACCGGACCCACCATCAAATGCCAGCTCACTTTAAAGCTAATTAAAAATATTTATTTTTCGAATGGATAACATTATAACAACGATATCTAATTCGCAATAACGGTTACTCAACTGTTTTTCCTGCAACCCAATTTCAACAATTAATGTGGTCTCACCCAATCCAACCCAAATATCTTCTAATTTTCTAAAAAAAATTATGTTTTTATGTATTTCCAAAAACATCATCTGATTTCCAAATGCCCATATGGATTCACCAAAAAAGGATTAATTGCCAAATACATCGTAACATTTATCTTGCTGGTAAGATAAGTTACAAGAACTATAAGGTCTTTGGTTCGAATATAACAAAGGGCTTTTCTCAAAACATTGAGTTTTCTTTTAAACTGATAACTTGGTGGTAGTCTGGTGGAGATGATCGGGTAGTTCCGTTGATGACACGATAATACTTCAGTGATCCGTCAATGATACAAATTAGTTATTAAAAATTATTAATTTGCGTTAATTGAAATAATAACAATATATTAGAACATAAATAGCGAAACATGCTATAAAACATCTGATATTTTAAATTGTATCAATTCAATATGATGTGATCACATTGTAATTAATAGATGTAGCCAGAAGGAGAAAGGATTAAATTATAGGGATGGAAAAATATCCAAATTCAAAACCATAACCTAGATTATTCGATGTTTCGAATTAGAAAAATCTGAGAATTTGGATATCTAAAATATTTCAATAAAACGAAATTCGAATATCCAAAAATTTTGGAAATTAAGTTATTTCAGATATATTTAATTATTTTTATTATTTATAAATAACATAACCCAAATTCAAACCTTAATTTTTAAATTTATATGTTTATAAATATTTATTTAGTTGATATAAACCTATAATTTTAAACATAAATCCTAAAGTTAAACACTAAATCTTAAATCTTAAATCGTAAACCATACAACTAAACCTAAATCTTAAAGCTAAACTCTAAACCCTTTGGCTAAACTCCAAAAACTAAATGCTAAGTTAAAACATAAAAGTTAGTTCTTAAAACCCAAAAGCTAGACCATGAAAAATAAATTATCAAGAGTTTTATGAGACAATTTCAATGTCTCTAGAATTAGTTAAATTGAAATTCGTTAATGAATTTCAAGTAGAAGGTATTTACATCAACTTTGAACATATTTACCAGGCACTCCACAAACTTATATGTTATTGATACTGAAGATGTATTAATCGGAACCTCTCTATTCAAAAGACCTGATTAACTGATCTTTATATCATCTTCCAGAAAAGAGCTCAGGAAATTATCGATACTTTCTCTTCAATGAGGACGATAAATTCTCTTTCTTTTGTGCGTGTGTTGAGGGATTGAGAGAGCATCACTCTTTTTTCCCTTTGTTTTTCTTTGTATAGGGTTTTTTAAGGCTTTATGGGATCCCTCGTATCAGTTTGCTACGAATTGAGTGTTATCCTTTTTGTTGGACCCCATCATAACTGTTTGATGATAATAACTTCGTTTGTCTTAACCCTTAAATGCCCATTACTATTGTTACCCGGAGGTATATTATATCATCAAATACAATCTTGAAATATTGCTATTTGTGTCCAAACTTGTTAAAAAATAAATTTTGTCAAGCAAGATTAAGACTTAAGAGCGTATCTATCTGGTGTAATCAAAGAAACATTTCTAATTGGGGACCTCTGAAGTCGAAAACAACAAATGCTTTTGTCTTTTATTTTACAAAGCAAATTTGTATAAATTTTTTGAATCTAGAAGTTATCAATTTGTTTTCATTTTCAGTTCA
Organism: Mikania micrantha; assembly: GCA_009363875.1. Taxonomy (NCBI): domain Eukaryota; kingdom Viridiplantae; phylum Streptophyta; class Magnoliopsida; order Asterales; family Asteraceae; genus Mikania; species Mikania micrantha. The sequence continues at coordinate 197,011 of SZYD01000680.1, forward strand.
TAAAAAAATAGATTCAAAATTCAAAGAAACGAGGCCTGCGTGGGTCCATACAGAGAATCAAAGTTCTATACGATCTCTAGCTTAGATTCTATTTTGAAAATTATGAATCAAAGTACAAACTTATAAAATATATTTTTAAAACATACTCTAGAAGAACAAATTATTAATATCATGTCACAGTTTTTCTTTCATATTTTACCTATATATTACGGTAGCTCAGTAACTCACCGTCTTTTATTTTTATTTTTATTAATATCTCACCATCTTTTAATTATACATTTAACGAAACAAATAAAAATTATATAAATAAAAAACCCATTAATGAGCTGGCTTGAGATTGATATATGAAGTTCGGGACAATAACAAAAGAAGCTATATTTCTGGGCTCTTAGCTCAGGTTAGACTACCCGTAGATCCGTAATGCATAAGCATGCATTTAGTTTAGGTTAGACTACCCGCAATGCATGAGCTCAGGATAGCTTATGCATTCTCGTCATCACTGTCACATCAGTTTTTTACCCATCCTTTCTACATGCATTCCCTTTCTTCTTTTTAACTTCAACTCATTATTCCCACATGTATCATCTCTCTTACACATCATCATCTTATTTTATATATATTTATGTTGATTTTGGAAAAGTAGCCCCACATTAGCTCCAGGTGCACTTCTCGAAGTGCAACCGTCTAGTCACTGCACTTCAGTGCATCCTTCCAAAGTGTCACCTTCGCGTGGGCCAAGTGCACCCTCTCAACGTCCGTGTTAGAGGGAGCCTTACTTTAGGCTAAGGATTTCAAGTTTTTTATGGATCCGATCTTGAGTCGCTAATAAGCCGGATTGATTCATTTACATCCCTGCTACACAACCACATCATCACCCTCATGCGTGCAATGATACCATAGCATACATCCTTAAGCTTCTGAAACAAACATATAAACTTATTTATCACATATATCAGTTTAATTATTCACACATCAAACCAGTAAACAAACAAACATATCCAGTAAATTCTCATTTTTAGTAGCGCATGAAAGAGACAGATTTGAAAGTAAACCTGTAAAACTTAGGATATAGTAACCATTCGTGCTTACATTGGCCAATTGATACCAAAAATAGACGGTCGATTTTCCTCGTATATAGGCAAACCAATGGCTATCGGCCACACCGACAAATGCACCCACAAACGAATGGATAGCAGCAATTTGAACAGATAATCTCAAACCAAATTGATCCAGAACATCCAGCTCAGCACCCATCGTTTCTTCGCATCTATATAACCCAACCCTTATCCAATCCATCTCCCCACTCAAAAACTTCCAATTTCATCTGCATAAAACGATGGCGTTTACAACCTCATCTTGCTTCTTTACTTCCCCCAATTTCACCGTCAATCAACCACCGTCGCCGTCAACCTCCGTCCGGTACAGCAAAGCTAAATCACCACCAATTTCAGCCAATTTCGCCACAGCTGAGAGAACAACATCTAGCACAGCCAGATCTACACGCATTCCGACTCCTTCATCGCTGTACGAAGTGCTCGGGATACAAATCGGAGCCGATACGGTCGAGATCAAGGCCGCGTACCGGAGATTGGCGAGAGTTTTGCATCCGGATGTCGGAAACCGTGATTCGTCGGCTGATGAGTTCATGAAAGTGCATTCGGCCTATGCTACGTTGTCGGATCCGGGAAAACGAGCCGATTATGACCGTAGTCTGTTCGTCAGACAGAAAGTTGGTGTCCGGAGTTCGTCTCCGGCCGGATTTAGCGGGTACAGTGGCCGGAGATGGGAAACGGACCAGTGCTGGTAGTTTCCGGTGGATCGGACCTGCCGTGTACATATGTAGCTAAATATTAATATATTATTAGGTTTAAAAGTTAAAACCACGAATGATATGGAAATTGGTAACTTTGGCTGTATTTTAAAGCCACGTTATATTGAATAGATTGTAGATTTGTATATCACTTTTTTTTTTCATTCTTTTTTCCTTCTCTATAAATCTCATTCACATAGTTCAAGAAAGAGAAGCAAAAGTTAATAGCGTGTTACATGGGACAGTATGATTAAAATTCGTATATTATAGCGTTATGATATTATTAAGAGAGATATATGGAGTCGCATGTAGATCGGCTATGGAAATAAAACGTAAATAAAAAACACAAGTATGCCCGTATGTTATGGTATAAGAATTTAACAAAATAATAATTATATTAAAAAATATAAGAAAAGTAAAAAATGATATCGTACGACGAGATGTATTTACGAACTTCATTACTCATGTTGTATCGGTGACATTAATGTAGTTAAGTATATAAAAGAAACATATAAAATATGATGAAAATTCCTAAGATCAAAACATAAATAAAAAATAGTTATATAAATGCATTGACATTATTTGGTCGGTGTATGTTTTAATTTTATCACCGTACCAACATGTTATCATTTCCCGATATTACCCATAATTATCATTATTGTTATTTTTTAAATTAATAAACGGCAGCTATTGAGGAGAAATCATATTGTATATACCATGAAGGCATGAAAGGTGTTATTATTTTTGATCGATGATTTTTGTCATCAAACACTTATATACTTCAGTTAACTAGAATTAAGAATTCCGAACCAAACTTACATAAGGCTTTGAAATGGTCGTGTTCATGTGTTGGACATGTATGGGGCCTTACGTACCATGCGGTGACCACCACCACCCTCATACATGTGGCGAATCGCACAATGCGTGTAGGGATGCCATTTTTACCAGAAACCCAAACAACGAACCCGAAGATAGTTTTTGGTTCCGTAATTGGGTTAAAAGAAGTTAATCGGGTACACACAAACAAGCCAGCTCCATGTAAATGACTTGTCATCGGTCTTTTGTTTTTCTTCATACCGGCTATCTTTTATCTTTAAAGGAATTTATTTTTCTTTATTAAACTTTAGATGTTTGAATATGATGCCTCCATTTGCTATTAATTAATCATTCCTAGTTTTAAAAACCAGATAAGTCACTATTATATCCGATTAACTTTTGGAGCATAAGACAAGTGTCAGCAACTGTCCAACACCATCTTAGGGTGGAGGGTCACGTCCCTCCAGTGACAGAATTTGAACGCTTTGAAATGGGGACGGAAAATTATGGGAGCCAGAATACATGCTAATTTTTTGAAGCGAGGGGGTGAAACTACTATTTTTAACTAAAAATGGCATTTCAGCCGAAAAATTAACACTACGGACGAAAAAGAAGGGGCCGGGGCGGTCGGCCCCCGCCATAAAGAAGCTTCGTCATTGCAACCCTCTTCAACTCCAAACATTTTAACCATAAACTACTTAGAATGTGCTTCCTCATTTAACCTAAAACTACATTTTAACACAAGGGTTACAACCCTAAACCTCCCCCAACCAAACGATTAAATTTTACCTTTACAACCCTTGGTTCCAGGGGCGCATCTTTAATCAGACAGGGGGACCGCCCCCCCTGTTTTTTCTTGCAGTAGTGTAAATTTCTCGATACGTAGTGTAAAATTTTTTAAAAACCTTTATTTCGCCCCCCCTGGGAAAAAAAAATTATTTTGCCCCCCCTGAGATTATGGTCAAGCTTCGCCACTGCTTGGTTCCTTCGGTTACTTTTACCTTAAACTACTTTCATCACTTGCAATATAACACAAACTACTCTTAACAATCAACACTATTCCTAACCGCCAATTTCTCCCCTTCATCTGCTAGATTTAGCCACAAAACCTTTCCGACGAAACAACCTGCCCAAATTGCAACATTGTTGTCGTGGACCTGTTCTTTAATTGCAACTCAAAGTGTCAAACCACCCCCCCTGGGTAAGCCGGACCAACTTGCATCCAAATTGGCATGACTTAAGCTAACAACTAGTCCAATGGACCAATAGCAATCAGGGCCCACGGTACCATCTTATAACTATGACAGTTTTTTTCTTTCTTTTTTTTTTGTGGTCCTGTGTGGATGTCGACCAAGTGGGTTTGATACTTTTATGCAATGTTTTCCAAACCGGACCGGACGTCTTACTGGTTACTGGTCGGACCGGATTTAAGAACCGGATAACATAATAAATATATAATATATTCCAAAAAATATATACAATTGTAAACATATTTAAACGAAAATAATTAATGTTTAAACAAATATAATTAATGTTTAAACAAGCATAATCATGTTAAAAAAACAGGATTTAGTTAAAAAGAATAATCATGTTAATATAAATATAATCATGTTAAAAGAATATGTTTAAACATATTCTTTGGATTTTAGTTAAAAAAAAACTGAAATTCGGTCCGACCAGTTAACCAGTTCCCGGTCCAACCGGTGAACCGGCTCAACAGGCCGGTTAGCTTGAATCCGTGTTCCCATGCCTATTTTGGGCCGGTCGAGTGTCCGGTTCCCGGTCCGGTTCTGACAACACTGCTTCTATTCAATTCGATGAAACAAAATGAGCCTTGTTGTCGAGTTGAGCCACCCTATGACTATGTAATAAAGATATGCGTTAGAGCTAACAATCTTAACCAAAGCATTATAGATGGGTTGTTTTTGGTGATCAATTATTGTATTTTGGGATGGAATATGTAGCATCATAAAATAACACGGGTTGAGATGTGTAATAACTTAACACAATGCAAGTAAAAATGAGTAACCTAAAAATTATGAGAATAAAATATATTCAAACAAGTAATAATTATCGATAATATATTTAATGATAAAATTACTAAAAATTATGCAAATTAATTATTTTTTTACTTACATCACATTTTAACTTGAACTAAATGATGTTTTTAAAAAAAGATTCATTTAAACCAAAACTAATTTTGCTTAAAACTTATCCTAATATGCACTCCTTCTGACCCGAATCTTTCTGACCTGTTATTTGACCCATCCATTTTGTCAGGCGTAATATGTGTTGATCAAATAGTTTTTGGAATATTTGTGATTGTGTTTAAACTAATTAGTTGATTATTTTGCTTTTAAGATAATATAATTGTCTCTCATAGTAGATCTTGATGTTAAATGATGCTTTCTTCTCATCAATTGGTAACAAGTCGATTTTATAGTGTTTAGGTTTGGTGGTGGTAGTTTATAAGAATAATAATAAAAATAAAAAAAATATAACAACAACAACAATAATATAATCTGGTTTAAGTATTTGTTTGAAATTGAATATCGGTCTATTTTAAAATAAAATAATTATTTTGAAGGATATATCAGTTCAAAAAAATTTGTAAAAATACAATTGGAAAAACTTTGTGATCGATAAAAGGATGTCACGTACATTAATTCCACGAAAGATACAAAAATATATATTGAACTTTTCAACATTTCGACAAGGACTCGGATAGGTGCAATTGCAAGTGTCACCAGTTGGGCCACTCTTTATAATTTCATATCATGTCGGTATATATATATATATATATATATATATATATATATATATATATATATATATATTTTTGAACGACGAATTTCTCAATCGTGTAAACCAACTGTTTTCAGGCCATGTCACCAAGGTCTAGTACATTACCTGGACCTCTCATGAGTCACCACAACCACCCCAAGAGGAAACCCCACTAGGAAAACCCCTGACCCTCCTCAGATCGACTCCTATTTCACTGCGGGAAGGATTTGAACCCAAGACCTTCCACTTGGAAAAATTTTGGGTATAATTGAGGCAATGCCTCGTTGGTATGTCGTTATATATATGGATGAGAATTATGACTAGTTCTAAGATTATATCTAGAAGAACAGGATGCACGAGAAATGATAGAAAAAAGTTTTTATTTTATTTATTTTCCCTAAAAACAATATGAATAATAAACGATTGAACCAAACACATTTTAAAAAAATACTCATTTCATCCCTCTCAATTTTTTTACCCAATTTTCCTCCCTCTTATTTTTTATCTTATTTTAAATATTTCTCAACAAATAACCTTTTTCTTTTAATCTTTTATCCTTTTTTTTAATATCTATGGTTATTCCCTAAAATACCCTCACTTCCTAATCCCTAATTCTTCAAAAATTGAATCCCGTCCCTTTTTGAGCTCCTCTTCCATTTTTCGGCCTCCACTTCTCCCAGCTCCCCTGCGCCCCCTGCTGCCGTCCACGACTCCACAGGATGTCAGGCACTCAGGCCGGAACCCCACGGTCCCCTACTGTCGTCCCCCGCTGCCGTCCACTGTCCACGACTCCATAAGCCGTCAGGCACTCGGCAGCCCCCTCGGCGACTGACTTTGCAATTTCTGACTGACAGCCCTCCTCCCTCTGAGTCCCTTAGCAATACCCGGTGAGTTAGCTACTATGGATGGTATAATGTTGATTGTTTATGTTTTTTTTGTTGATTATGGTAGAAATGATGCCATTTAGGTATAAATTTGTTTCTAATATTTGATTTAGAAATTAGAATTGGTATGTTAATTGGGATTAATTGTTATTATTTTGTTTGTTATGATTTAGAAATTAGAATTGGTATGTTAGTTGGGATTAATTGGTATTATTTTGTTTATTATGATTTAGAAATTAGAATTGTTTGTTATAATTTGTTTGACACTTCATGTTTCTACTGCAACAACAGAGAGGTGATTTTCAGCAACGAAGATATTCAAAAATCACCTTCGAAATAAGATGTTTGATGAGTATCTCGCAAATAGCTTGGTGATCTATATAGAAAAAGAAATTGCTGAAAAGTTTGACTCGGAGTAAATAATCGATGAATTCAAAAATCTCAAATGTCGTCGAGCGGAATTGTAATTTTTCTTTAAGGTACTCACTCTTTTAATTTTTTTACGCATAATGATAATTATTAGACATTTTAATTTTTATTGTTTAACCTGACTTGACCCGAATCACTAATCCGAACATTTAACCCAACTAACCGAGCCAATTGTAAAAAATTTTTTGAATCACATAAGTTTTCGCCCCCTCTTCTGATGCAGTCAAGCTCCGTCACTGGCATCAAGTCACCAATTATTTGACATGATACAAAATTTTGTAATACAGTTCAAGAGCAATTAACATTGTTGTCTTGAGAGGATAGAGCATACAACATTCATAGCTATAGGTGTTGCTAATTTGCTATGAATATCGCTAGTGTTGGACTTTTGATTTTCGTTACGGAAGGAAGGTTTATAGAGCGGCTCAGTTGCTACAACAGGTTGGTTGCAGTCCATCAGCCCCAAGATCAACCATAGAAGTAGCCTCTGGCCCAATAGCGGCCTAAGCATCCTTTGTCACCTCCTCAAACACATCTAGTTGTTTTTTGAACAACATTAAACTATCTCGTCGTTCTACCTTCAGTTATCTTGCGTTGAAGCTAATCATCGATTCCTCGATTTTCGACCTTCAGATACGTGTGCCCCCAGATGCGCGTGAAGCCGGGAAGGACCTGATGAATCTGTAGACCCTCGCCCCCATTAGGTTCGATCCTGGGATTAAAACCCTGATTCGTTCATTCACATGGATATCCATTAAATTGTACTCAAGAAGGTCTAACCCAAGACCTCCATTTTGGAGGGTGGGCTTTTACAGTTGAGGCAATTCTTCGAATTGACGAGGCAGTTTAACTGCCGGAGATTATAGGGGCTTTAGGATTTGACAATGTGACAGGTTAACGCAATGCTCGTGTCACATTTTTAATAACTAGCTTTTCCGCTCCCACAGCTAAACATGACACCAATTTAGATGGAGATGGTGACATTGATATATAGTATATAGTTTTGTATTTTTGTTGTACAAACTAATTCTTAATTGTATATAAGAATTAGGCTATGTGTTATGCATCATCTCCCATCACTTTATAGGCGCCACATCAGCAACCAACATCATCACCACTTATCATTCCAAATCATCTTTACATTTGTTATCATCATTCCCTCATCACTCCCTATCACTCAACGTCATCACCACATTTATTCAATATTTTATTATTTTAATTATAAAAAATAAATTAAAAAAAAGACATCACAACAGCCCCTTGACCACCATCACGGCAGCCCCTCACCGCACCACGCCCCGTCACGCCCCTATGTAGTGAGGGGAGGGTGCCAAGGGGGTGTGACCGACCCCTCTCACGCCCCACTCATCCACGATAACACATAGTCTTATTTTGTTATGTAAATATTTTTTGTTTGTATAATTAATCATGAAACATAGCAATA